>JAJSOF020000033.1:14098580-14306080 GCA_025594305.2 Periplaneta americana
ACGCATGCGCATACTGCTACCGCTTCTTCGAGGAGAAAACGAGAAAAAGCTTGTTCTGCGCAGCATATATAGACAGCCTTGCTCTCAGAGCCGGGAATACAAGTTGTGCGTGTACCGAGTGAACAGCTGACCAATGTTTACCACAGTAGAGAAAGCAGAATGCGTTTTACGACTGGCTGAATTTAAGTCAATCAAGCGTGTACAACGTCGTTTCCAAAACGGACAAGAGCTCACAGTGACAGGTAACACATACCTGGATACGCTGCGAAATTACGCTGTCCCACAACTACCACCAGAAACCGTGTTTGAATAGGACAGCCCCCACACTATTTCTTCCTGTGCGCGCTTTCCTCGATGACCCATTTCCTGACCATTGATTGGAAGAGGCGGACCTACACCATGGCCATCACAGTCGCCGGACATGCCCCATCTGGATTTCTTTCCGTGGGGTTTGTGAAGGACGTGAGTTACGTCTCAAATCTGCTAAGCAATAAGACTAGTCACACCGGAGATGCTTTCGTCCCATCTGGCTAGGAGATTTCTATCGCCTAGACATAGCCCTGGTCAAAAATGGTGCTCATATATTCGAGGTACATTAAAATTTATTGTGTTTCTCTTTGTAAGTGTGCAAACTTCATCTGACAATAAATGAAATAGTTTCAGAGATATAGTTATTTATTTTTCGTCAGGTCTTTCCCGGTCACTCTCTATAAGTTGTAGATACTGGAGATAATTTGATTTGTTATTGTTTTTTACCTTTAGTTGATATCTCATCTTTTATTTACATACTTTTTAATATAGCGATGTTATGATAATAATTTAAGTGTTTTTTCACATTTATTACCTACATAATCTATACTAATAATAAATCTGAGGCGAAATTTTTCTCTGTAATTTTTCGATTTTCCAAAAATAATTGGTCCTAACATATATAATTAACCACCTGAAACCGAACATCGCATTTTTGACATTTTTGTTTGTATGTCTGTCTGTATTTTTCGAGTTACCTTTTCACGCCCATAATGGCTAAACCGATTTATATGACAATTGGAATATAAATTAAGTTCGTCTGCTAACTTATATTTTAGGCTATATGGCATTCACAATACTTTATTTAAAAGGGGGTTATAAGGGGCCTGAATTAAATAAATCCGAAATATCTCGCTTATTATTGATTTTTGGAAAATATTACATAACAAAAGTTTCTTTAACAATAATTTGCGATAAGTTTTATTCCTTGAAAAATTTTGATAGGACTGATATTTAATGAGATAAATGAGTTTTAAAATTAAAATAACTGCCATCTAAGACGGTGCAATGAATTAAGAACAAATGACTTCGTCTATAAGGGGCCTTGACAACAACAATCGAAATAGGGGCCTTGGACATCAACAAGAAAATATTAAACATAGCCTACAGAGAATGTTTCTGTGTTTGTAAATGAAATAATATCAGAAGCTAAATTAACCGATTTGTATAATTAATTATTATTTCACAATTGGAAAGTGTAGTTTCTCTAGATGGACATAATGCTATAATGTTATTACAGTAACGTCTGAGTAAATCGAGGACAGGTAAGATTAAAATAGCTTCTTATGCACAGAGAATTTGATAGGCTATTTTGTACATTCGTTTTCTGTATTTCTTAAAATAATATTTATGTACACTCATTTTAATCTCAGAGAATTAACGAACAACAAGAGTGTATTGATTTAGTATGCAGTAATAGTACGTTAGCTTAGCAATCCATTATTTTATAATTAAAATTTTAACTATGCTCAATTGAATCGTGTTAAAATACATAAAATATATATGCAATAAATGCAATACAAAAAAATTGGGTAATGAGCGAAGCAGATTATCTTGCGCTGTTGTGAAAGTTGTTCCCTGGATGAAACATCCTATTTTAATTATGTAATTACTTTATATTTATTTCTATCAGGTGCAGTGGAGCGCACGGGTACGGCTAGTGCTTAATAAAAAAATTATACTCAGAATAAAGTTGGAATGTAATCCATTCACATTTCGGATAACTTTTCAGATTTAATTAATTTTGACCCCGCCATGTTTCCTGGAGTTCTCGAAAAACAATGTAAGAATTTACTGGCATTTCTAATGAACGCGTTGTACTCAGTAGCTTGTTACATGTGCAGTGTAATTCTGAATCCATACTTGCAAATGTGAGTGCATCGCTTGTGATCAAATAACAACCACAAGTCTTGAGATCGCGTCTGCTTTTCCCGAACTTCTTCAGCTTCCTTCTTCGTAGTCCCTGTTTGATTTTCCGCACTGCGCATATTACGCGAGTTAAGGCGGAAGGGTGGTACTCTATGGCGAGAGGGAGAGCTGAATTACAGGAGGGTGAGGTGGGCGGTAATTGGTCACCCTGTGTGATTTAGGTGCGGTATCAGATGTTATGCCCTGTCTCGATAATTAACACCCTCTCCTGCAATTATGCATCCCCCATGACGCACAGAAGCTTCGTAGGGGTCGGGATATCACAAGCGGGGGATCAAATTTTTAGCCTTTTTGCAACATTAAAGTAACCCCAAAACTAAACCCTTAACTCCTGACATATCGCAATCAGGGGATCATGTTTTAGCTTCTTTCTTCAACATTAAATTAACCTCAAAACTTAAGCCTTTACCCTATTTAAGAACGAAATATCTGCTGTGGATATCAATAAAAAATTTTGATGTAATATTTCATTCAATTTATGCTAAATATTTTATTGTCCACAGCAGAGTCCGGACAATAATTAAAAACCAAAGAAAAAAAAGAGACATTTGATTCACAGAATCGAAATGAATGAGTGAATGCGTAGGTATTTGTTTTATTATTATGTATTTGGTTGCTATTTTCTATAGTACGGAATCTGATTTTTTTATGTTTAATATTTTTGAAAAGATAAATTTTAAGAAAAATATTTGGTCCAGCAGAGGCCCGAGAAAATAATGAATGAAGAATTTTACAGAATAAATTTATACTTTATACAAAGAATCAGATACCGTAACAAAAAATAAGAGCAAGATGTTAAAAAGGATCGGTTACGTCATGAGAGCTCCCTCAAATACGTATAATAATAATAATAATAATAATAATAATAATAATAATAATAATAATTACTCATTTACTTACAAATGGCTTGTAAGGAACCCGCAGGTTCATTGCCGCCCTCACATAAGCCCGCCAATGGTTCCTATCCCGTGCAAGATTAATCCAGTCTCTATCATCATATCCCACCTCCCTCAAATCCATTTTTATATTATCTTCCCATCTACGTCTCGGCTTCCCAAAAGGTCTTTTTCCCTCCGGCCTCCCAACTAACACTCTATATGCATTTCTGGATTCGCCCATACGTACTACATGCACTGCCCATCTCAAACGTCTGGATTTTAATGTTCCTAATTATGTCAGGTGAAGAATACAATGCGTGCAGTTCTGTGTTGTGTAACTTTCTCCATTCTCCTGTAACATCATCCCTCTTAGCTCCAAATATTTTCCTAAGCACCTTATTTTCAAATACCCTTAACCTATGTTCCTCTCTCAAAGTGAAGGTCCAAGTTTCACAACCATAAAGAACAACCGGTAATATAACTGTTTTATAAATTCTAACTTTCAAATTTTTTGACAGCAGACTGGATGATAAAAGCTTCTCAACCGAATAATAACAGGCATTTCCCATATTTATTCTGTGTTTAATTTCCTCCCGAGTATCATTCATATTTGTTACTGTTGCTCCCAGGTATTTGAATTTTTCCACCTCTTCAAAAGATAAATCTCCAAATTTTATATTTCCATTTCGTACAATATTCTCGTCACGAAGCATAATCATATACTTGGTCTTTTCGGGATTTACTTCCAACCCTATCGCTTTACTTGCTTCAAGCAAAATTCCCGTGTTTTCCCTAATCGTTTGTGGATTATCTCCTAACATATTCACGTCATCCGCATAGACAAGCAGCTGATGTAACCCGTTCAATTCCAAACCCTCTCTGTTATCCTGGACTTTCCTAATGGCATACTCTAGAGCAAATCACTTTTGTTGACGTCGTACAAAATTTTGTCCAATATTCTTTTGAGAAGATTAACTCCGTACGTAGATGAAATTATTGGGGATCATCAGTGCGGTTTTCGGCGTAATAGATCGACTATTGATCAGATTTTTTGTATTCGACAGATAATGGAGAAAAAATGGGAGTATAAGGGTACAGTACATCAGTTATTCATAGATTTCAAAAAGGCTTATGACTCGGTTAAGAGGGAAGTATTATATGATATTCTTATTGAATTTGGTATTCCCAAGAAACTAGTTCGATTAATTAAAATGTGTCTCAGTGAAACGTACAGCAGAGTCCGTATAGGTCAGTTTCTATCTGATGCTTTTCCAATTCACTGCGGGCTAAAGCAAGGAGATGCACTATCACCTTTACTTTTTAACTTCGCTCTAGAATATGCCATTAGGAAAGTTCAGGATAACAGGCAGGGTTTGGAATTGAACGGGTTACATCAGCTTCTTGTCTATGCGGATGACGTGAATATGTTAGGAGAAAATACACAAACGATTAGGAAAACACGGAAATTTTACTTGAAGCAAGTAGAGCGATCGGTTTGGAAGTAAATCCCGAAAAGACAAAGTATATGATTATGTCTCGTGACCAGAATATTGTACGAAATGGAAATATAAAAATTGGAGATTTATCCTTCGAAGAGGTGGAAAAATTCAAATATCTTGGAGCAACAGTAACAAATATAAATGACACTCGGGAGGAAATTAAACGCAGAATAAATATGGGAAATGCGTGTTATTATTCGGTTGAGAAGCTCTTATCATCCAGTCTGCTGTCGAAAAATCTGAAAGTTAGAATTTATAAAACAGTTATATTACCGGTTCTTCTGTATGGTTGTGAAACTTGGACTCTCACTCTGAGAGAGGAACATAGGTTCAGGGTGTTTGAGAATAAGGTGCTAAGGAAAATATTTGGGGCTAAGCGGGATGAAGTTACAGGAGAATGGAGAAAGTTACACAACACAGAACTGCACGCATTGTATTCTTCACCTGACATAATTAGGAACATTAAATCCAGACGTTTGAGATGGGCAGGGCATGTAGCACGTATGGGCGAATCCAGAAATGCATATAGAGTGTTAGTTGGGAGACCGGAGGGAAAAAGACCTTTAGGGAGGCCGAGACGTAGATGGGAGGATAATATTAAAATGGATCTGAGGGAGGTGGGGTATGATGATAGAGACTGGATTAATCTTGCACAGGATAGGGACCGCTGGCGGGCTTATGTGAGGGCGGCAATGAACCTCCGGGTTCCTTAAAAGCCATTTGTAAGTAAGTATACTCTAGAGCAAAGGTAAAAAGTTAAGATGATAGTGCTTCTCCTTGCTTTAGCCCGAAGGGAATTGGAAACGCATCTGACAGAAACTGACCTATAAGGACTCTGCTGTAAGTTCCACTGAGACACATTTTAACGTATAATAATAATAATAATAATAATAATAATAATAATAATAATAATAATAATAATAATAATAATAATAATAATTTTTGTAAAGGAATTTTCTATGACAACACAGATCTTCTCAATCAAAAGATATATTCTTTCTCCAGTTCTCTCGTTATAGCCACACTTCATCTGTCAGATTGTTTTTCTGCATAATCTTCATTTCCCCTACCCATGTGGGTTGTGGTATACCTCTCTTCCTTCTTCCTTTCGGTTTCTAAATTAGGCTTCTCTATTTAATCTTGTCTCTGATTGAGGTTCTGGCTGATATGTACATCTATTATTACGCAGAACATATCACTTTACAGTATGTGTCGGAGGAAGAACAATTGTTTGTATTTTCACTTCTCGTAATAGGCCTATGCCCGCCATTTTAGCTGCATTTCTTCTATCACTTTAACAATATCTTTCGTGACACCCATTTTCTCTCTCATCGAAGTAAATTTTTATTTTTTCCCTTTTTGAAATTTTTACCGAACGCCTTAGATAATCCACCTCCGCAACCATTTACATGTTTTTAAGTGTCCAAGCTTTGGCTCTATACAATAAAATGATTTAAATTATTGTGTTATATAATAATATTTTAGTTTCTTTAATATTATTTATACTCCATAGGGTTGGACTACTACTGCTGCTGCTACTGCTACTGCTACTGCTACTACTACTACTGCTACTTCTGCTGCTGCTGCTGCTACTGCTACTGCTGCTGCTGCTACTGCTACTGCTGCTGCTGCTACTACTGCTACTGCTACTACTGCTGCTACTACTGCTGCTGCTACTGCTGCTACTGCTGCTACTGCTACTACTACTACTACTATCATCATCATTTTCACTTCCTTCTCTAGAAAAACCACTTCTCTTAAATTTAATTATGCTCTTAATAATATCAGCTTAATAAGGAAAGACTGCATTAGAGACCTGGAAATTCTACTCCATAGAAAATTACATTTTCATAATCATATCCAATATAATCATAATCATTCCTTTAAAATGCTCGGACTTATAAGGTCTATAACTTACTTTTTTTCTACTCCAGCTACCCTTGTAATTCTATACTACACATTAATCCTATATAAACTCGAATATGCATCTGTTGCCTGGAATTCTATTACTTCTACTGATTCGGTTAAATTGAAAATCATTCAAAGAAAATTTATGTCCCTATATGCTTTTAGGTTTTTACGAAATTCATCTGTTTTCAATTATGAGCGTACTTGTAAATATTTTAACGTTTCTAAGTTTTATGCTACACGTATTGAACTTGACTACTTATTCTTTTGTCAGGCCTTAAAGGGTGATATTGATTGTGAATCCTTCATAAGCAATATCTACCTTCGGGCCCCTCCGAATGGTTTAAGATTAAAAAAAAAATTATACCTATCAGCCTAAATCTCTCTCTCCAGTTGTCAGATGCATGAAAGCCGCCAATTTAGATTGTATTAATTCAGATACGTTTAATGCAGGCCTATAGTTTGTTGTTTGCTTATTCTTATATTAAGCATACTCACAAAAATCACATTCATTTCAACTTCATTTGTTTGTGTTGTTTTTTAGCTTTTCTGTATCATGTATTTTGCTGTTATCTATTCATTTTATCATTATTGTTTTTTTTTGTATTTGTCTTTAATTTTAATAACTGTTTATATGCACTGCTTTTCTAATTCTTTGTTCACTGTAAATCCTGTGCTAACCTTTATCTTGTGCTGAACTGTTATTGGCCCCAGGCTGTTGTACAGCACAATAAATATTAGCAAATATAAAAATATTATTATTATTATTATTATTATTATTAATGTCAATGTTTATCACTGTTTCACTAACTACTTATTTAACTTACAATTATTTCCTTTTATTCCATCTAATGTTGTTACTCACTGTCATAATATTGTTGCGGGTTCTAGATATTATTGTAATTAATATTGTAATGGGTAAGGCTGTTGTATTTAATTACTGTCCAGCTAGGCACAACTGAAGGCCTGCTGGCCTTAGCTCTGCCACATTAAATAATAATAATAATAATAATAATAATAATAATAATAATAATAATAATAATAATAATAATAATATCAACATCTAGGTTATTTAGCGTCTGAATGAAATGAAGGTGATAATGGCGGTGAAATGAGTCCGGAGTCCAGCACCGAAAGTTACCCAGCATTTACTCGTATTGGGTTGAGAGAAAACCCCGGAAAAAACCTCAAACAGGTAACCTGTCCCGACCGGGATTCGAACCCGGGCCACCTGTTTTCGCGGCCAGAAGCGCTGACCGTTACTCCACAGGGGTGGACAATCCAATCTTTTCCTCTTCATGTTATCAATAGTCTACAGTATATGTATTGAAGAATTCAAGAATATGGATTTTTATCTTACTTTGATGTGCTTCGTCATGGTTAAAATGCTATAATTTATCTCTTCGCACTTGGAATATTAATGAAAATGAAAATGTATCAAGCAGAATTATTCAGATTACGTTTTAATATATATTACGTCCCACCTGAACAAAATACACATATCTATAATTTTTCTACAGATGAAAAATTTTGATAGAGTTAGTTCACAACACATCATTTTCAAAAGCCTATATGGGAATTCCCATGTGGTTTGATTAAAAAACAACCAAAATAAAACAAAACCATTCACCTCGCGATTCGAAGAATCGCATATTAAATGAAAGCACAACGAACCTACATGATGGAACTGTAACATATTTCGATCCTTTTCAGTAGGAATGTATTTACAACGGAACAGAAAACTAAAATTCAATTAAAATGCCAAATGCTCTGTAGTGCAGCAAAAAGTCTGCTTCGGGCTATTTTCCGGAATAAAAAAACCGTCACAGAAAAAGTCTGTGGATTTTTGTTAAATAGGGCTTTTTATGTATGACTGGTGATTAGGCAAAAAAGACTATCTAATTAAGATATTTGGAACCAAATTTTATTATAACCCTAAAGTTCTTTGATCATATGAAAGGCCGTTGCCCTCAGAAGCTCTTCAAATAGATTTCAATTATATTTCTATTAGTTTGTTACTGCAATACAATTAAATATTAGAACTTGTCGACTACTGAAATAAAGATATGACTATCATTGTCTACCGCGAAAGGTAAGTGGAAATATCAAGCGTCTTTTGACATTTACTGTCCCAGATTCTTCGGAACTAATGGCTGACCAGCTTGGTAAGGTTGAACTGTTTCCAGGACATGAGAGAGGTAATAGTAGGAGGAAGAAGAATAAGTGCATAACATTTACTTATGAAATGGAGTTGTTAGCACAAGAGAAGACGATATTAAGGGATATGCTACTAGAACGAAGTGACAACTGTAAGCAGTATGAGATGAAGATAAATATAAATAAGACGAAGACCATGGTTATCGGAAGAAAAATAAACAAGATAAACTTGCGAATTCCAAATAAGGCAGTAGAGCAAGTGGACAGCTTCATATACTTAGGATATACAATAATCAGTAGGTCCCGGATTTTTGTGTAATATGAAAGTACGAAATATGTACACAAAAATGTAGTAAATATCGGGGATATATAATTAAATATGTAGAATTAATAAAATATGTAATTTGAAGTCACTATTTATTAATGTATTAAATTCACAAAAATGTCTTCACAGTTTAACTGGTCAGTTGAAGTGGGAGGGTATAGCCTGGAAAGTGACTTGCTATATCCACCTCATTGTACAGTTTGCAAATAAACTTGTCTCAGAAAGAACGGATGGATTTCAAACTATCGATACGCAACGAGGAGAGATATTCTGAGGGGGAACGACTATTTTAGAATGCAGTTTCAGTTGAGAAAATTGGTCTGGTTACAACGTGCTTTCATCGTAGACATTTTTGAAAAAAACCCCTCGCCAATAGCCTCATTTCACATCGGATGTCACGCAAATTCAAGAATACAATTTTGCGTGGGTGGCTTCATTTCTGTAAAGGTTCAACATTAAAGAAGAAATCACCTGAACGAAATTCTATTGTTCCGATTGTCCGAGGCTACGGTAAGATCTCGCGCCCTTTGGACTTTTTCTTTGGGACCATTTGAAGGCGTAAGTTTGTAAACATCGATCACATACACTGGACGAACTGAAGACGGCGATTCGTGAAGAAATCGTGGCAATTGCACCAGCTATGACTGTGAAAGTGATGGCGAACATCAGAAAACGCCTCGATGCCTGTATTGAAATCCAAGACATCATATGGATAATGCTGTTTTCCATAAATAAACTGCATGTATTGTTATGTTGATAACAATACATTTTTGATTTGATGAATCTTTACAATTTTCTTGCCATGTGAAATCCATCCGTTCTTTCTGACGCACCCTGTACAATTTGTCTCTGCCACAATTTGTTTTTTTTTTTTCTTGTGCCTTAAGATTTTCTGAAAAATATTTTTCTTTGACACACAAAATGGTATTTTGATTTACCTGACACCCGACCCAAACTCCTCGCTAATAGCTTACTTTCGATTTGTAACATAGTTAAATGACCGGCGTATCTGACCATCCCAGATTCTGAAAAAGCATTAGGGCAAATGTATAGAGTTGAGGCACTCCGAACTACTACGTTTTACAGACGAAGAGTTGGAATCCCTAGTTTTATGTTTGTTTTTTTTATTTATAAAAGAACTATTATCTTAAGACAGCTTTAGAAATTGAAGTATTTTCTATAGTTGTGAACAACACATAACGACGTCAGTTTTCGTGCCCTCTCTCTTTACCAGCATCGTGTATTATAGTGAGAACAAAAAGCGGCTCTGCAATCGGAGTAATGGGACATGGACGTTAAGTCATTATGTCTAAGTATATATGAAAAAAATCAATAATTTACTCTGAAAAATAAAAAGAACTTAATAAAAAAATTCTAAACTCAATAATTGCCTAGATATGTACAGGGACATCATTTTATTTTTACTAACATTTTTAATATTAACCTGTCTATACCTTTAGAGAACCGGAAACACCGCTTGCTCCCCCCTCCAAGACTGGAGTTCGATGATACTGGTGTAAAACACAAATCACTCTACTAGGTGTAGGAAGGAAGAAAAGTAGTTCATCCATTTACGTAAACTAGGAAATATCGCGATTTTGAGTTTGATAATTTTCATTAGGTTTTTCTTTAATGAAAGTACAGTACTGTATTCAGAATAAGTGTTTTTACTCACGAAGTGAGTTATCCATGCGAACGTATTCATTATGCAATGTATATTATACTGTCTACAGCACATTAGCGTACAATATAGAGGAAGAAGTTAAATTGAAAAATAATCATAATATGAATATTTAAACACAATTTTGAAAATGGTGGCCGTTCATTTCGATACAGGCTTCAGTTCTTTTGTGCATATTATCGCACTATAGACTATTGCACCTAATTCCAATTGCCAGTTTCGTCCTTCGTACTAGTAACTCATGTTGAAATAATTCTGTACCTACTCTACGTACTCTATTTAATCTTCACTTCTGCCCGACCCGAAAATATAAAATTACTCAGACATGCTATCTACTGTTCGTCCAAGCGGTTATGCCGCAGGATTGTAGAAAGGAGGAAATCACGTGACAGTTAATTACGTAACGAGGCCCTTTTATTTAAGTTAAATTAAACAACTGTATAATATTACGTAAACGTCCAATTCCTAACAGAAATTAATGTTTTCAGAAAAGAGCTAAAACAGCCCAGCTTTTACAGAGGTGCGAGCAGAAGCAAGTGGGGGAAATCGGGATGCGACGTAGGCAAACGGACAGTACCTGTGCGAAAATATGATTCAATATTGAAAGTTCTTTCGTCACTGGAAAACGCGAACATATTTCTGGAACATACTATACTCAGTAACTCAATACTGCTTACTATCTGCGGTCTTGGTTCTGTGTGGAGTTGGAACTTCATTAGTAGAAGGGGTGGGAGTGAAGTACATTCAAAAACTCAGGTACAATAAAAATTGAAATACAAATAAAATGATGTCCCTGTATAAAATGTTACATTCTTTGCATAATATGTAAAATATGTAATATTACTAAGAATATGTAAAATGAAACTCATCTATAACCATATCAGAACCACAAATCGCCGACATTTGTCATTTTTAGTAGTCTACAAGTAAAGGAATGCAATCTGTAATTACATAAGAATCCGGTCTCTAATAAGCAGTAACATGAGCTGCTGCCAAGAAGTGAAAAGGAGGACAGCAACGGCAAAGGAAGCTTTTAACAGAAAAAGCAGCATCTTTTGCGGACATCTGGAAAAAGAACTAAGAAAGAGTCTAGTGGAGTGTTTTGTATGGAGTGTGGCATTGTATCGGGGAAAAAACATGGACATTACGACGAAGTGAAAAGAAGCGACTAGAAGCATTTTAAATGTGGATATGGAGAAGAATGGAGCGTGTGAAATGGACAGACGAATAAGGAATGAAGCTGTGTTGTGAAGAGTAGGTGAAGAAAGGATGATGCTGAAACTGATCAGGAAGAGGAAAAGAAATTGGTTTGGTCACTGGATGAAAGAAACTACGTACTGAGGGATGCACTGGAAGGAATGGTGAACGGGAGAAAAGTTCGAGGCAGAAGAAAATATGAGGTGATAGACGACATTAAGATATACGGATCGTATGCGGTGATTAAGAGGAAGGTAGAAAATAGGAAAGATTGGAGGATGCTGGGTTTGCAGTGAAAGATCTTCCTGGGCAGAACACTACATATATGTAGGCTATGTAATGTTTTTACTTGGCTCACTCCATTCGCTTGACTCCATCCTCCGTAATATGTCCACACTCACATCCTCAAAGAATAGAACACGCGAATCTAACAGGACTAACACTGTTGCCAAATTTCTTCAAGTGACTCTGCCATGCTTGATGAACACTGCATACCGTCGCTTAAGGCGAAAATACTCATAAGCCTCGAAAATTTCGAAATTGTGTTTTTAGTACCGTTGAATTCGTCTAAGTGATACCCATCAACCTCCGAAATCTGGTGAATTACATTTCAATATTAATCACGGACAAGTAAAGATTTCAATACCATTTAAGCCCGCAATTAATGTGACAACAAAAGAGTGACGATTCTTTACCGGAAGCATTAACGTCATTAACATGGTGGAAGAAAAAAAATACTTTTTTTTTTTTTTCCGCCATGAGAATGTTTATCTTGTTAGTTGTCTCATCACTGATGCCTTATAGGTGTCATTTATGAGGTTCAAATCTACTTTCGGAAAGTTAACTACACAACAATCATGATATCTGCATATGTATATAGTACTGTGTATGAGAAACATTATTTTTGATGTTTCGTATAACGATTGTGACATTAACGCCTATTAACTATGCTAAAGCAAATGTGATTAATGTATTGTATGGCAGGCAGGCAGGCAGATAGATGGATGGATGGATGGATGGATGGATGGATAGATAGATGGATGGATCGATAGATGGATGATAGATAGATAGATAGATAGATAGATAGATAGATAGATAGATAGATAGATAGATAGATAGATAGATAGATAGATATAGATAGATAGATAGATAGATAGATAGATAGATATAGATAGATAGATAGATAGATAGATAGATAGATAGATAGATAGATAGATAGATAGATAGATAGATAGATAGATAGATAGATAGATAGATAGATAGATAGATAGATAGATAGATAGATAGATAGATAGATAGATAGATAGATAGATAGATAGATAGATAGATAGATAGATAGATAGATAGATAGATAGATAGATAGATAGATAGATAGATAGATAGATAGATAGATAGATAGATAGATAGATAGATAGATAGATAGATAGATAGATAGATAGATAGATAGATAGATAGATAGATAGATAGATAGATAGATAGATAGATAAAGATAGATAGATAGATAGATAGATAGATCAAGATAGATAGATAGATAGATATAGATAGATACTGTTAGATAGATAGTCAAAGGCATATATAGATAGATATGATCAATAAAGTACATTAATACATTAAAATTAAAATAAGTCAAATATACAATTTAATAAGTTACATTATTGATATCAAGGGCCCACGTGTGCATTCTCTAGGCTGTAGGGACATAAATTTATTAATTTCTTTTTGATATAACTCCTGTATCATAAAAAACTGAAGAACCTAAGAAGAACATGTAGTTCCCTCCAATATTAAACGAGAAACAATGGCTGCCTTCAAAACAAACGAATGGTGAGTTGCACAGCACGGTTTCCCAAACATAGAAATTATAAATTCAGGACGTTTAATTTTTTACATTTTATAAATAAAAAATTTTGGAATATTACAAAATACACAGGATCAGTACTTGTTGTTATATGTCAATAACCATAAAATTAGTTATTACTTGCAAAATCCACAAAAAATTAACTTAAAAATTTTAGTGGTAATATCGAAGTTTACATGGACTGACACTATTACGCAGGAAACCTTCGAAGTCACTCCGTCTCGAGGACAGCCTGGTTCGTTCTACTACTGCAGGGACTGTACACAGTGTGAGGTCAGCAGACGCTGCAGGTAATTATCAGTAAATTGTCCTCGCTTGTTATCAGGTGACACAGGGGATTCACACGCCACGCTACAGCTTCTTAACGTGTTTGAAGAAAATGAAAATACTTTCTCGCTCTGGCACGACGGAATTACCAGCACGTTATGCAAAGAAGGTGGAAACTGTACTGATACACAAGGAACACAGCTTTTAAAAACATCCCTACAGAAATTAAACATATAATAATATATTTCAAGCAGAGTGAGCTATTCCCACATAATTAAATGTACAGGGACATCATTTTATTTTTACTAACATTTTTAATATTAACCTGGTTATACCTTTCGATTAACGGTTGAGAACCGGAAACACCGTTTGATACCCCCTTCCACGACTGGAGTTCGATGATACTGGCCTAAAATACAAACAAATCACTTTACTAAGTATAGGAGGGAAGAAAAGTAGTTTATCCATTTACGTAAACTTTCTCTCCTATATCGAATTATGCACACTTCATCCCCCTATTATTTATTCGCTCGTTTTCATACTCTCTCTCGCTGTCATAATATTAATACTCGATCACAACGCGATAACACGCTAGAAATTTCACTTCATAAACACATCTCTGTATTCCCTCATCTTTCACTGTTGCTACCTCTCGTCACTGGAACTCTCTGCCGCCTGAAGTCAAGGGCTGCCGAACACTCAAATCTTTCAAATCCAAATTAGAAAATTATCTTATGACGAGTTGCCAAACTAACTTACTATTATGACAAGTGTTGTATTGCATGTTTCCACGTACTCACATTTTTTATGTTCTAGTGATATTTAACTTATTTTATATTTTTGTTTTCATATTTACCGATAATGGTATATCTATAATGTGATAAGTTGAGCTATATATACCCTGTAATCATAATTTTCCTTACTGTGTGTACTTAAAAATATTGTATTCACTGTATGCTTTGTACTGCACTATTTTATTACTACTATTAGTATTATTATTACTATTATTATTATTATTATTATCATTATTATTACTATTTTTATTATTATTATTATTATTATTATTATCAATAATTGTCTTATTTTTTATACTTTGTATGCCTCATTAATTTTGACCTGCTGTTCACATTTTATTATGCTTTATTCTTTCTTTCTGTATGTTATATATTATGTCTGATTTATTTACATTTTATTGTTATTATCTTATTCAGTTTTGTGTGTAAAATTGTAGTGTACTTTGTAAATTTGTAGTGTTTTTGTAACGCAGTTTTTACTCCTGGTTGAGTGTTAGAGAAGGCCGTATGGCCTTAACTCTGCCAGGTAAAATAAATTATTATTATTATTATTATTATTATTATTATTATTATTATTATTATTATTATTATAAAACTAGGAAATATCGCAATTTTGAATCTGATAATTTTCATTAGGTTTTTGTTTAATCAAAATACAGTACAGTATTAACAATGAGTGTTTCTATTCACGCTAGCTATTACCATATAGCAATGTACCATATAGAGAATGGAGAATGTTAAATTGAAAAATAATCATAATATAGATATTTAAACACATTTTTGAAAATGGTGGCCGTTAATTTCGATACAGACTTCAGTTCTTTTATGCATATTATCGCACTATAGACTATCGTACCTAATTCCAATTACCAGTTTCGTCCTTCGTACTAGTAACTCATGTTGAAATAATTCTGTACCTGATCTATAAAAGAGTACCTTACGTACTGTAAATTCAATCTTCACTTCTGCCCGACCGCACAGTTAAATTACTCAGACATGCTATCTACTGTCCGTCCAAGTGGTTATGTCACGGGATCGCAGAAAGGGGAGAAATCACGTGACAGGTAATTACTTAACGAGGCCCTTTTATTTAAGTTATTTTAAACAGTTCTATAATATTACGTAGACGTCCAATTCCTAACAGAAATTAATGTTTTCTGTAAAGAGCTAAGACAGCCCAGCCACTAGCCTTTACAGAGGGGCGAGCAGAAGCAGGTGGGGAAAATCGGGATGAGACGTAGACAAACGGACGACAGTACCTGTGCGAAAATATGATTCAATATTGAAAGCAATTTTTAAGTTGATTATTTAACGACTCTGTATCAACTTCTGGGTTATTTAGCGTCGATGGGATTGGATTGGTAATAGCGAGATGGTGTTTGGCGAGATGAGGCCGAGGATTCGCCACATCCGCCTTATGGTTTGGAAGCAATTCTGAAGATAATTATATGCAGCTTTTCTGTTTACTTCAAACTTTAGTTACTCAATATCTTGTCATCTAATCCCCATTTCAGTTTGGTTGATAGGCCTTCCCTTCTACTCACACACTTCACCATCCGTGAAGGGGAAGATGCTGCTGTCTATCTTACTAACGTTCGACTAATTGACTTTGAACACAGTGAAAATTCTTACTATTGAAAATGTTTACCGGTAATCTATATTTCGAGAGTCTATACTAAGCGTTTATATTGCATTTTATTGTTGTTTATATCAACTGGCACATTAAAAAGCTACTGACAGCAGACATTTTTTTTTCACCGCTAGTTGCTACTCTACAGCATACACAACGGGACAATCTGCACTGTGTCGCTCCCCCCTGACTTCATATTACAAACAACATTCCTTAATTTAATTATTAGTTGAAAATATTGTAAGAACGGCATTAAAATATACTCAAACATATAATTGTTAAACATCTGTGCCATTGTATTTTATATCCACTTACGTACTTTATATACTATTTTATTTTCTTGTGTGTAGAACTTGGGGGTGCAGGTATAAGAGGTAACAGCTACCGTTCTGTTATTGACGGACTCAGGGCAAGTAGAAGGGGAAATAAATGCCTTCGCTTCCTCTCAACTTGTATGAAATGTCGTTTAGGAACTCTCCCTTTCAGTCGTGTTTTTATTTTATCTTCTCAAAATTCGGCCAAGCAGGTAAATTTTGAAATTTTCAGCGGCGACAACAAACAGAATATCCTTATCATGCCTTTATCCACCTGAAGATAAGGACAGTTCACACATTGAAAAAATTTCCAGCTAATCCTCTTCTTAAAAAAGATCACTGTTTATTTGCAATGATGCTGTAAATGTTTACTTCCTCAATAATGACTGTATAATGAAAATGCAGTACGTTTTTATTCACACAGAAGCTAAACTAATGTGGTTTTCACAGTTTTATGTAAACTTGTGAAGTCTTCTGAAGCCACAGTTGTACAGAACAGAGTCAACTCGTCTTTTGTTGTCCTGTTAGTTAATTAATGTACCGAGTTTGAGACTAATTAATATTTCAAGTCTTATGAAATTGGAGTACAAGCCTTGATCTCGCTGTCCTGTCTTATTAAGTGAGGTGTCCACTCTATTTGATTGCATACTCCGAATTACTTGAACTCCTGCTGCCAGTTCTAGTTATCATGAGCTGAAGACATATCAGTGCGCTCGTGTAATTGTGATGTGTCGGAGACTGACAGTGGCGCCACCTGGAGGAGACATAATTAACAGGCACAGACAGACAGACAGACACACAGACAGACGGTGAAGTGGACAGGAAGACGGTATGTCAATAACGTTTTTGACACCAGAAGTGTTGATTTGAAAATTAATTTTTTGCAGCATCTAAACTACTAGAGTATATTCCTATGACATATTTCAGTATCAGGAAGGAACATAAAAATCTAATATCGTACCTAGAATTAAGTTTATTTAGTATGTTTACAAATATGTTTAAAAAGCTTCCATCAAAGCAACACGAAACCTCCTTGAAAGTAGAGCAGTGTATACACTATAAAAGAACGAGTAGTTTGAAGCTGCCATATAAACAGCAAGACATATTACAAGGCTTGAAAATCAGCGTACTAGTGCTTGAGTAATATTTCTTGTCTTTAACGAAGACAAGTCAGATGCGTCAACTTCGCACTACACTTCCTGTGAACTTACTGAGTATGGTATTTCTTTATTAATACTTCTGAGAATTCCACACCTTCTCTGCCAATAGTAACCCATTATGAATAAGTCGAAGACAAGGCAGATCGACAACTTGACACTATACACTACAGATACCCTATTGGAAACTTATTGTGAACTTACTGAGTATGATATTTCTTTTTTAATACTTCTGAGAATTCCATACTTTCTCTGCCAACAGTAACCCAACATGATTAAGTCGAATACAAGTCAGATGCGTCAACTTTACACTACGTTAGTGATATTGTAAACTTGTTGTGAACTTACTAAGTATAGCATTTCTTCTTGAATACTACTGAGAATTCCATACTTTCTATGCCAATAGTAACCTAATATGAATAGTCCAAGATAAGTCAGATGAGTCAACTTTGCACTACACTACAGATATTGGTAACTTACTGTGAACTTACTGAGTGTGGTACTTTTTCTTGCATATTTCTGAGAATTCCATACTTACTCTGCCAATAGTAACCCAATATCATTAAACCGAAGACAAGTCAGATGCGTCAATTTACACTATACTACAGATATTTCAACTTTACACTACACTATAGATATTGGAAACTTATTGTGAACTTACTGAGTATGGTATTTCTTCTTGAATACTTCTGAGAATTTCATTCTTTCTCTGTTAATAGTAACCCAATATGATTAAGTCGAAGACAAGTCAAATTTACGCTACATTACAAACATTTGAACTTTACATTAACTACAGATATTGGTAACTTATTGTGAACTTACTGAGTATGGTATTCCTCTTGAATACTTCTGAGAATTACTGAGTATGGTATTTCTTCTTGAATACTTCTGAGAATTCCATACTTTCTCTACCAATAATAACCCAATATGATGAAGTCGAGGACAAGTAAAATTTACGCTACACTACAGATATTTGAACCTTACACTAAACTACAGATATTTGTGAACTTTACAATACTTCTGAAATTGTATTTCTTCTTGAATACTTCTGAGAATTCCATTTTCTCTACCAATAATAACCCAATATGATTAAGTCGAAGACAAGTCAAATTTACGCTACATTACAAACATTTGAACTTTACATTAACTACAGATATTGGTAACTGGTTACTTGGTATTCCTCTTGAATACTTCTGAGAATTACTGAGTATGGTATTTCTTCTTGAATACTTCTGAGAATTCCATACTTTCTCTACCAATAATAACCCAATATGATGAAGTCGAAGACAAGTCAAATTTACGCTACACTACAGATATTTGAACTTTACACTAACTACAGATATTGGTAACTTATAGTGAACTTACTGGTAACTTTATGGTATTACCTGAATACTTAGAATTAGAGTATGGTATTTCTTCTTGAATACTTCTGAGAATTCCATACTTTCTCTACCAATAATAACCCAATATGATTAAATCGAAGACAGGTCAAATTTACGCTACACTACAGATATTTGAACTTTACACTAAACTACAGATATTGGTAACTTATAGTGAACTTACTGAGTATGGTATTACCTCTTGAATACTTTCTGAGAATTACTGAGTATGGTATTTCTTCTTGAATACTTCTGAGAATTCCATACTTTCTCTACCAATAATAACCCAATATGATGAAGTCGAAGACAAGTCAAATTTACGCTACACTACAGATATTTGAACTTTACACTAAACTACAGATATTGGTAACTTATTGTTCCTTCTTGAACTCACTGAGTATGGTATTTCTTCTTGAATACTTCTGAGAATTCCATTCTTTCTCTACCAATTAACATTGGCAGAAAAGAATGATTAAGTCGAAGACAAGTCAAATTTACGCTACACTACAGATATTTGAACATTACACTAAACTACAAATATTGGTAACTTATTGTGAACTCACTGAGTATGGTATTTCTTCTTGAATACTTCTGAGAATTCCATTCTTTCTCTACCAATAACATTGGCAGAGTAAGAATGATTAAGTCGAAGACAAGTCAAATTTACTGAATACATTACAGATATTTGAACTTTTTCTCTAAACTACAAATATTGGTAACTTATTGTGAATGATTAAGTCTTGAATACTTCACAATTACTTTCTTGATACTTTGAACTTTCTACCAATTAACATTGGCAGATATTAAGTCGAACTTAACAAATTGTAACTTACTGAAGATATTGGCAGAGAGAATGATAAGTCAAATTTCAAATTTACGCTACACTACAGATATTTGAACATTACACTAAACTACAAATATCTTATTGTGAATACTTCACTTACTGAGTATGGTATTTCTTCTTGAATACTTCTGAGAATTCTATTCTTTCTCTACCAATAGTAACCCAATACGATTAGGTCGAAGACGAGTCAAATTTACGTTACACTACAGATATTTGAACTTTACACTAAACTACAGATATTGGTAACTTATTGTAACTTACTGAGTATGGTATTCCTTCTTGAATACTTCTGAGAATTACTGAGTATGGTATTTCTTCTTGAATGCTTCTGAGAATTTCATTCTTTCTCTACCAATATGATTAAGTCGAAGACAAGTCAAATTTACGCTACACTACAGATATTTGAACTTTACACTAAACTACATATATTGGTAACTTATTGTAACTTACTGAGTATGGTATTCTTCTTGAATACATCGTAGAATTACTGAGTATGGTATTTCTTTTTGAATACTTCTGAGAATTCCATACTTTCTCTACCAATAATAACCCAATATAATTAAGTCGAAGACGAGTTGGATGCGTCAAGTTTACACTACACTACAGATAGTGGAATTTATTGTAACTTACTGAGTATGGTATTCCTTCTTGAATAGTTCTGAGAATTTCATACTTTGTCTGCCAATAGTAACCCAATATAATTAAGACGAAGACAAGTCAGATGCGTCAACTTTGCACTACACTACAAATAATGGAAACTTATTGTAACTTACTGAGTATGTTATTTCTTCTTGAATACTTCTGAGAATTTCATATTTTTTCTGCCAATAGTAACCCAATAAGAGTAAGTCGAAGACAAGTCAGATGCGTCAATTTTGCACTACACTACAGATATTTTGGCAACTTATTGTGAACTTACTGAGTATTACTTAGTTTTTCTTCTTGAATACTTATGAGAATTCCATACTTTCTCTGCCAATAGTAACTCAATATGATTAAGTCGGAGACAAGTCAGTTGCGTCAATTTTACACTTTACCACATATATTGGTAATTTAGTGGGATCTTTTCTGTGGAATTCCATATTTTCTCTACCAGTAGTAACCCAATATGATTAAATCGAAAACGAATCAGATGTGTCAACTTTACACTACACTACAGGTATTGGTAACTTACTGTGAGGTCCAGAGTTCTATGTTCTATGACTCTGGCGTGGGCAGTATAAGCCTACGAGTGAGGGTAGTTATATATAAGTGAATATGAAAATCGTAACCCAATAATATCGTTAATATATTGAAGGTAAATTTGTATATTAAAAAAGGTATATAATGTAATATATTATATACAACGCAAAGTTTTTAAAATAGAAACTGAGTTTTGGAACTGAGTGTTTCTTCTTGAATACTGAGAATTCCGTACTTTGTCTGCCAATAGTAACCCAATATGATTAAGTCGAAGACAAGGCAGATGCGTCTACTTTACCCTACAGTACAGATATTGGTAACTTACTGTGAACTTACTGAGTATTATATTCGTTCTTGAATACTTCTGAGAATTCCATAATTTCTTTGCCAATATTAACCCAGTATGTTTAAGTCTAAGACAAAATGTCTATATTTGACCTATAGGTGCAACTGATAAAATCTGTGTTGAATATGTGTGTTTCAACAATCTGACAGACTATGTACTCATTTTTAAAGGAAAATGGTATTGTTCTTTATAATTTATATTGAAAAATGTGTTATATTTATCCTTTCCCTTGTATTAAATACTAAGCAAAACTTTTCAATGGAGGTTTCGACTGTTGCATTGATAAATAACTATAAGAATAAACGAGAAGAGAAATTATTCATGTAACAATTTTACTGGTTCACGCATAGGGAGTCTATCTGTGTCGGTGTGTATTGCGGGCAGCATCAGCTCGAGGCCTGTAGGGAGTAAGATGCTCATGGTAGAAGGTAGAGTAGAGTTCAGATAGAAATTATCCAGTCCAAGCAAGCGATTTCTAGCTTCGTTCAACCAATACCTTTACCCAGAGCGGTCATTGGCTCTAGCCCTCCCACATACCACTTGCGCAGAGATCTTGTTTCGTATTTCTTCTCTACAGATACCTGGAACGCACCATAGTTTTAAATGTCTGAAGTCACAACTTTTGATTTCTGATAGGCTCCAAAACTGGAATTATACTTTTGAAATATTGGTTCCCCGCTTTTGAGTAGTGATCAGTGTGTCTGAGTGCGACTCTAGGGGACTCGGAATCGAATCCTAGTTGGTACAAGTTGCTTAGTTGAGATTTTCCAGTGTTTTCGCTGAAACAATTAATAGCAAATGCGGGGTAACTTTCGGCTCCGGACCTAGGGTTCATTTCGACGTCATTGTTCTAACCACCGGTGTAAATAAGGCGGTAGCGCGTTTGCATGCTGATCTAGAGTTACACTACGTTGTAGGTTCGATTCCTTCGGCTGATTACTTAGCTTGTTTTCCGAGGTTTTCCCCAACCATAAGGTGAATATTAGGTAATATACTGTCTGTTCAATCCTCGGCCTCATCTCGCTGTCACCATTTCCATAGACGCTAATTAACCAGTAGTTGATACAGCATCGTTAAAAACCAATTAAGGGAAGTGAATGGTCTGAGCGTATGGCTGTTGTGTATAAGTGAAGAAATTTTGCTATCAATATTCAAGTTTTGAATCTATCAATTTACAAATTTTACAGCATGCATACAAGATTTGCAGGTATATTTTAATTTTTAGAATATCTTTGTACCTCATATCTTACTTGATTTTATAAAAAAATCTGAAAAGTATTAATTAAATTTAAGTTGAAATTATAGGTATTTTAGGAACATTTTCCCCAGAAACCTTTTACACTACAGGTTTCTAAAAATTCAAGCATATTTCCAATGCAGTTGACTACATTTTCCGCTATTTTCATCAATTATGAATATTCATTCAATAAAAAATATTTTCCATCCTAAAAAACATATTTAAACATTTATATATTTTTCATACTAATAATTTTGAGAACTATGTGAAAGTGGTCATGTTTCTTCACTATGATATGAAACAGCAGTATGCAAAATTTCGGCCTCCTAGCCTCAGTAGTTTCTGAAAAAAATGTTCCTAAACTACCCATTAACTTCAATTAACATTTTCAGGTTTAAATTTTTTTTTACAAACAAAATATATGAGTTAGAAAATAATAAAAAAAATGTATAATGTCTATGTATTGTGTGTAAGCTGTAAAAATTGATGATTATGTCTCTTTTCCCAAGCGAGCAGATGTTCTATAAGTTGGCAATAAATTAACAAAAAATGTTTGTGGAAACTGACTTATGCCACTTTTCCCAAGCACTGCAGAACTACATAATTATTTTTAAGGGGTTGGGTAGTCTGATCGTGAAAATTTTTTATGACTCTTCAACTTTTGAATCTATCAATTCTGTAGTGGTCGGGAAAAGTGACACAAGTCAAAAATGTTAATTTTACAAAAGAAGGAAAAAACTGTCTTCACACTGGTTTATGTCGATTTGATTTTCTTCTGTATGAATTATTGTAAAGGGAGAAATACTTGTGTCTCTTTTCTTAAATGAGCAGATGTTCCGTAAGTTTTCAATAAATTAATAAAAAAATTGTGGAAACTGACTTATGCCACTTTTCCCAAGCACAGCAGAATTGTTCTTCCAATATTATTCGTTTGTACATTTGAAAAAAGTATTTAAAATTTGTTTTAAAAAGCAGAAAGATTACCCAACTGAATTGTTGTTTAAACATTTCAAAGTTTTCAACATTAAACAAATGTATTATTTTATTTTATTAAAATATTTTCATAGAAATTTTAATAACTTTGAAAGGTATATACATAAATATAGAACTAAAAATATGAATTCTCTGCGTTTGTGTGAACCAAAATGTAAAACCAATGCAGCTTTTTATCATAGCATGAGTCAAGGTCCCAGATTATTAAACAAATTTTATTCCAATAATATTTCAACCACGAATCCTCTCCAAATTAATAAAAAATAAAAAATTGTATTAGATTTATAGTTTGGGTTTAAACATATTAAACATTATTTAATCTGTATTCACTCTCAATTTTAATTTTATTTTTGTCTGTATTGGAATCCCCTCCTGAGCACGAGTCTTACTCATTCAGGAGTGGGCTAGTTTATCTTTCATTGTATTTATTAATTTGTGTTCATTTCAAACTTACTAACAATAGATAGATAGATAGATAGATAGATAGATAGATAGATAGATAGATAGATAGATAGATAGATAGATAGATAGATAGATAGATAGATAGATAGATAGATAGATAGATAGATAGATAGATAGATAGATAGACAGACAGACAGACAGACAGACATACAGACAGACAGATAGATAGATAGATAGACAGACAGACAGACAGACAGACAGATAGATAGATAGATAGATAGATAGATAGATAGATAGATAGATAGATAGATAGATAGATAGATAGATAGATAGATAGATAGATAGATAGATAGATAGATAGACAGACAGACAGACAGACAGATAGACAGACATAGATAGATAGATAGATAGATAGATAGATAGATAGATAGATAGATAGATAGATAGATAGATAGATAGATAGATAGAACGAGATAGATAGATAGATAGATAGATAGATAGACAGACATAGATAGATAGATAGACAGACAGATAGATAGATAGATAGATAGATAGATAGATAGATAGATAGATAGATAGATAGATAGATAGATAGATAGATAGATAGATAGATAGATAGATAGATAGATAGATAGATAGATAGATAGATAGATAGATAGATAGATAGATAGATACATAGATAGATAGATAGATAGATAGATAGATAGATAGATAGATAGATAGATTAGATAGATAGATAGATAGATAGATAGATAGATAGATAGATAGATAGATAGATAGATAGATAGATAGATAGATAGATAGATAGATAGATAGATAGATAGATAGATAGATAGATAGATACATAAATTTAGGCAACTGTTTTTTCTTTCCACCAAACAGAATTCTTCTAACTCTAAATTTCAACATGGATAAGAAACGACAGGCAAATTTGACCTGGAGCCCTGTTCTCTTCTAATTCCATCACGACATTATATTTTATGAAACAAATTATTAATAAATTTACATAAAGAATTCAAAACATTGCTTGGAACAAGAAATACTTATAAAGTGTCGTAAATAAACTACATGGGACCTAAAGCTTTAATTTTCTAACGGAGAAAGCTACGCTAAGGACTTCTTTGTTTAAAATTTATCGCCACGGTTGGGTTTAATCACCCTTTGACCTACATAGTTTCAACCCGTAATACTCAGGTTCAGGTTACTACAGGTTACAACAATATCATCAGCTACAATATTTTTGTATTTGCACTTCCTTAGCTCTCGTTTCGGCTTATGAGAAGTTCGATGTTTCATGAAAAAATTCGTTCATAAAAATTCGTTTAGCTGTTGAAAAAAAAAATAAAAGGAAAGTTTTGAAATTTCCATGATGTCTTCAATAAAGTTTTATTAAACTTCGCAAAGTTCCATCCATGCAAGTATAAATATGTCAACAAAAGAGAGAGCGGGAGGAAAGAAGTTGGGGTTTTGTTGGCGTAAACGTTACTCCGCACAATGAGCACTGCTGAACCAGCGCTCGAGGTAAAGTTTGCCAGCCTGCATCGCTTTTCGTTTAACAAGTTACATCTAATTACATGTATATGTATAATACCATAAACTTCTTCAGACCTTGTTTGCTGACATTCACTTAACGAAAATAAATGCTCGGAGCAGAAACAGATATAATGAAGTAAACATTTTACATGAGGAAATACTGCGTCTCTGAGGACGAATCTTCTCGTCAAACAAATGAAAATTAAGACTTGAAAACAAGTTAACGAATAGACTATTACAATAAAATGATTAATTATGTAGACTACATAAATAAATAAACAAATAACGACATAAATAAAGAGCAAAAATAAAGAACAAGACATGAAAGTAAATAAGCGAGGAAGTAACAAACTTTGCAACATGTGAAATGTAATTAATAACATAACTAATTGAATGAAAACAAATACAACACACAGTTAAATAACTAAACTAGATGTTTATATACCGCGTGATTCAAGAGGAGCATATTCCCGAAGACATTCTGAGCAAAAGATGTCACATAAACATTAGTCCTATTCTCATTATTTTCAGAGTTACACCAGTTTGAAGTTGTTAAAAAAATACCTGTTTCTTTAGTTTTAAGGGAAGACTCCACTGAAAACATGAAAAATTATTTCCAAATTTTTTTTAGCTATTTCACTTATTCAGAATTTATATTTTCATACCCCAAATGGGTTCAGCTCAATTCTGATTACAAATACTCGTATGTTTACACTTTTTAAATTAAGGCTGGAAGGGGGCGTGGAATTTAAAGAGCTGTCAAAATTGTTTTTCATCGAAGAATTCTTTTTTAAAATTTCTGATTAAAAATCTAGTAACTTTTGTTGGCTCCTGAAGTTACTAGAAGAATGTAGTGAGAGGAGAATATTAATTTACATAAATATTCATTTTATTTTCAAATCTATTTTTCTGTGTTCATTTTGTTGATTCAACATTAACTTTCTTATGCCAAATATTAATCAATCTGGATGAAATTTTTACTGCAAGTATTTATGAGGTAGCTGCATGCTTCTATGCATTTATTTTGTGAGAAATGCTGCTAGTTTATTTTATTAATATCTTTCTTAAGAAAAATATTAATAAAATAAACTAGCAGCATTAAGAAAAATATTAATAAAATAAACTAGCAGCATTTCTCACAAAATAAATGCATAGAAACATGCAGCTACCGCATAAATACTTGCAGTAAAAATTTCATCCAGATTTATTAATATTTGGCATAAGAAAGTTGGTGTTGAATCAACAAAAATGAAAACAGAAAAATAGATTTTAAAATAAAATGAATATTTATGTAAATTAATATTCTCCTCCGCTACATTCATCTAGTAACTTCAGGAGCCAACAAAAAGTTACTAGATTTGTAATCAGAAATTTTAAAAAAGAATTCTTCGATGAAAAACAATTTTGACAGCTCTTTAAATTCCACGCCCCCTTCCAGCCTTAATTTAAAAAGTGTAATCATACGAGTATTTGTAATCAGAATTGAGCTGAATCCATTTGGGGTATGAAAATATAAATTCTGAATAAGTGAAATAGCTAAAAAGAATTTGTAAAAATTTTCATGATATTCAGTGGAGTCTTCCCTTAAGGCTAAAAGAACATGACAATAAAATTAGAGAATTAACTATTCAGGAGTATCATTTCTTTATAGTGGAGACTTCTGAAGTGTTCAAGGTCGTACGTAGTTTCGGTCGCTTACCCACCCTCCTCACGAACTTTTCCCTTTGCAAGTTACACTGCAAAAAATAATCTCGTCAGTCTCCTTGTGTTCATCTCGTCCATTCATTCTTGATCGTCTCAGTTCCTTTTAGGCCTGTAGGTCGTTTATAATTTATTATTGAGCGTCTCGTCAATTGTGAAAGAAGGCTTATGAAATAGTGTTGTAGTAACACGAGATAATCAGGAGAAAGTAACTGATAAGACGATCAGGAGTGATTAAATGATTGGGGCGAAAGTGACAAGAGATGATAAAAAAAAAAAGATTTAAGACAATGGGAAGGAAAATAAAATCCGGAACTATTAGGGTAGAACGACTGACGAGACGGCGTGAAATAACAGATAGCTGAGAACATTTTAATAGGGACATAGCTGAAAGGACAATCAGAACTGAATTAATTTGATCAGAAAAAATTACTGAAGAAACAACTGTAAGTGAAATGAAGGGAAGAAAAAAAATTGACGAGATTAATAATAGGCCAATTAGCTATAAGATATCGCAATTTGTACCACCCTGCTTATCTTTTAGCGTTAAAATTTTCTTTTGTTGGTAAAAAAACTTTGGCTAACTGATTAAAGGGACGATCAAGAGGAAAATTAGATGATGGACGAGACTATGAAACGGAAAATGAGTCATGAGACGGTTAGGAGAACGGGAAGGTGGGCGTGGATCATTTTGTAGGGACTCAATCGCGTCACTACAAACATTTCTTAAAATGTTTAAACTAACACCAAAAGCTGTTGCCATAACTCTGAGTTTTATTGGAAGAAATAGCTGATGACTCACTGCTAGAAAGATATTAAAAATATTTGTAAACATAAAAACTCCGATAAAAAAACCCTCGCGTCCACTTTGTTCACCATCCAGACGGGGATCGAACCCGGATCGCCACGTTGCAAGGCAGAGAGACTAATCACTCGGCCACGGGTTATTGAATGCTTGAAAAAGTGTCTACATATATAAAACAGAATATCCCATCTCAAGTTTAGACAACTCTCAGCTATACACATATGGTCTTACTAATAAAAACTCTATATACAGACGTTTAACTGTCTTATACTTATACAATGAGTAGCTCGTTTATAAGTTGTGTGTAAATTCCTTACTAATAATCACTACATACGTCGTGTATAACAGTATGACTGTTACACAGCTACGTCATAGTTTCGTCATTACTTCGTTACGAAAGGTAATAGAATATCTGAGGTTCTCTATTGCATCCGGTAGAGCGCTCTAGTGTGGCGTGTTAAATATCGATAGTACGACTGGCTCTAATCGATTACCACACTACATTTTGGTCAAAGAGTACAAGCTACAGCAATATTATTCTAATAATTCTATGATCTTTGGTTTGTTCTTCTGTGGTTACAAGGTAACCATCATCATAAAATGACAGTCGATACGAACAGCTGTTAGAGGGGCGGCCATTTTTTCTCTATATACAACGCTTAAACAAGGGGTTTCGTGTATATAACTACTGCAAAGCAATTCCCATTGTATAGTTACAGCCTGTTTATACGTCCATAGCTTATTCACGGTTTATTAGTAACGTTTTCTGTCTCAACTCTGCATAAGTCTCGTATAAAAACTATACACGGTTTATTAGTAAGACTGATAACACAAAAGAGCACAGTACAAGCTTAGACAAGATACTGAATTTCGGCTTTATTTTTGCAGCGTGGGAAGTTCAGATTTTTACAGTAGAACCGGTTCCCAGCCCATTAGGGTGGCAGGAGGGTGAGTAAGTTTGCAGTAAGAAGAAGGGAAAGTGTGTGACCTTGGCAACCATAAATGCTTGTGGACGACTATAATAGGCTAGTATTTTGAAGCTAAAGTGTGTTGTTAATTCCATTATTGTTTCGTACAGATTTTTTTTCTTTCAAAATTTAACCGCAAAATTATACTTTTCTTACGTAGGCCTACTTACTACAACAATTAAAGCATGTGCCGTAACAACGTTATAAGCGACACAATTTTCAAAAGTGAGATTTCCATGTAACAAGGTATGTGTTCCTCTGCATCACTAGAAACTACAATAACAATCATATGGGCACTAGTTGTGTGAGCAGGGTTGGTTGAATAGTTAGATACCCTATAACAGGCACGTCAATTGATGCCCATAGGAGCAAGCGCGCGCTTTAGAGATCAGGAGAGCCTGAGCGCTTTACAACGGAAAGGAAAGAGACAGACGAAAGAGGTGGTATATGCCGCTTGGTCAAGCTATATTCAGGGATGGCCAGCACTGATTCAATAGATAAAGGGAAGAGAACTTATTAAAACTGTATCCATGTTAATTTTTAGATTTGCCTGAGAAGTATAAGTGCATTATAAGAATGTAAGTTTTAATTTTAATGCTCATTTTTCACAAGTTTCATTTTTTTATTCAAAAGAAATATTTTCTCAACTTTTCGTATAGAAAAGTGAAATTTTCAGGTATAGGACTATTTATTTAGTAGCCTTACAGAATGTTTTACTAAATCTAATATACCGTATATACGTATTACTGAAGATAGTGTATTGAAAATTTTGAAAATATTCGCGTAGAAATTGTTTGTAAGGAAATGAATTAACAAAGCAACTACTGTTACATCATAAGCAGAAGATGCGTGCCCATGTGTTGTAAAAATGTCTGCTCTATAGCTTCAGCAGATTTCGAGAAAATAATTTAATATTCTGATGATAGGAAGTTGCTCACAAATATCACCTTAAAAGCATAATGCGATAAGAGATTTGTTATGTAATATCAGTTACACTTAAAACAGATACAGTACCTAAGTAACTTTGCTTCGTACTGTAATATTGTTTTGATTAGTTTATTGATTACTTTTGTAAGGCTAAAGATACCATCAATATAAATTCCAACTTATCAAGTCATACTCAAGCTCTTATTTTGGAATATCACTTTCTTTATGAATGATGTGTTTCGTTCACTTAATACAGTATAATTATACTACTATGGAATTTAAGTGAATATTCCTTCTTAACTCTCTATTATGTTTTTAACATTTAAAACACAAGTGCAATATAAGGAAATCAGTGTTAGTACTTTTGTTTTACATACAATATAGATAATATATAAAAATAACGACATAAAATTTCACGTTCCGTTTGAAGTTTGTGCACCACTGTTTTCTTAATCCAACAGGCTGCTTATTCATATACACAACCCTTCCTCTTTCCATACTTAGCGCTTGCTGCCCGCTCACGACGTCAAGGTCAGAAAAATGCGCTTGCTTTGACATCATTGCCCTATAACAACGTTGTAAGTAGGATAGTACGGAGAGTGGATCTGTACTGTTGTCATCCTCTACACAAAAACATGCAAATTCGGGAAGAAAACTTAAAAGAAACGTGGTTGAGTGAAAATAAAATGTTCGGAAAAGACTCAGAGACCAAGAGAAAGAATATCTTAGTTTCAGAAATACTATAAAACCTGATTTAACAGAACCACATGAGTTACGTAAAACAACGTTGTATCACAGTCTACTATATACAGTCGCGAAGCTCAATATGTAGTAAAAATGCAAACATGGATAATTGCCCACCACTAGGATCGCTACTATCGCCTCATCATCGCAGATCTCTCTCCTAGCAGCCGACAAAATATGTTACACTTTCGTTGTGTTCTTTTGGAAAAATTAACACCTTCCTTCCATTATTGAAATATTAAATGCATAAAGTTAATTTATTATTTAATGAAGTATATTAAATTCCACCATAAACTCGAAGATACCTGCAAGAAATAGGTTAATATTATTTTTGTTTGTGCAAAACGAACTGAAATTTACTATAATCGCTTCACTCATTCAAGATTATAGCGATGATTAACTATGAAACCAATAGATATTAATTTGCATTTCCCTTTACAACAATAATAATGGAAATATGAATTAATGGATTAACTTATGTACGTGTACCGGTACTTGTAGTGTGGGCTTACGTAGTTGAGGTTAAGCAATAATAAATAATCACACCAGAATTGGAAATAAAACGTGATTAATAAATTTTATTGTAACATACTTTTTCTATGTCTCTAATAAATAACAAATAAAAATAACAACAAAATTAACAGCTATAATTAAAAACATATCCTTTGAAAAAAAAAAGTAGGCCTAAGCAATAATATTCCCATCAGAATTGAAAATAAAACGTGATCAATAAATTTCATTAAAACAAACTTAATTTTTCTACGTCTCTAGTAAAATATTATTATTCCAATTACTGTATTTTAGCCATTAACATTTTCTTTACAACCAATAACGAACATTTCACAAGCATCAATTAGAAATACGCAACGAGCTAGCACTCGATGGAAATACGATTCAGTCCAAAGTCGACCGTGGACAGTCTATTGTTTTTTGTTGCTAACCGCTTGGAGCGCTTTATCACGAGATTTGCAAAAAATCACCTCAAGCTTCGCGACTGTATATAGTAGACTGTGGTTGTATGTAGAAAACTTGTTTTCCTTTTAAGATTAGAGATATGTTACCTTAATGAAATGACACATTTTGGAAGTTTACTATATGTCTTAGTGATTTAAGATGGCGCTCATTCCGTCGGATCCCGACCACTTAGTCACTCGTAATGAGTGACACATAGTGTGTTGGACATCGTACCACTCTCATACATCTGTGACGCAGTGCATGGGGGTGGGCCACAAAAGGGAAACTAAGAGGTGGAACTTAAACCGAGAGGATTCAATCCAGCACCGGAACTGGAATCCGATGTGGCTTAGTGTATAAATCATCAGCACGTAGAGCTGAAAAACTGGGTTCGAGTCGTCACTTTGTAGGAGAGAATTTTTCTCCGCTTCACTCATCCTTCATCATATGGTAATGCAGAATTCCTGCACGGTAATATCATACGTACTTCGGTACATCACAATAATATGAATTAACATATGGTTCACAATGATACAAATAGAATTGCAGCATATTATGCATACGCTGACAGCTATGATCAATATTTGATTTGATTTTTGTGTGAATAATTCGATGTTAATGACTCAACCATGAACAACGACAATTTTTTTTGCACAAGAAAAATTATCAATTATAATCTTGATGATTCAATGTCGAATGTACTTGACGAGCTTGTAATTACACATAGCATAATTTGAGAGATGTTTAGTATACAATTAGATAAATTTCCTTCCCCTACCCGCAGTAGTAGGCCTATGTAAGTCGGGTGACAGGGGAGGTTAGGCAGAGTAAGAAAGAAAGAAAGAAAAAATGAGGAAAATGTGAATGGAGGAAAGAAAGGGAGAATGACAAGATGAGAGGAAAAGAACAGAAGCAAAAAATAAATAAATAAATAAATAGATAGATAGATAGATAGATAGATAGATAGATAGATAGATAGATAGATAGATAGGTAGGTAGGTAGGTAGGTAGGTAGATAGATAGATAGATAGATAGATAGATATAGATAGATAGATAGATAGATAGATAGATAGATAGATAGGTAGATAGGTAGGTAGAGAGATAGATAGATAGATAGATAGATAGATAGATAGATAGATAGATAGATAGATAGATAGATAGATAGATATAGATAGATAGATAGATAGATAGATAGATAGATAGATAGATAGATAGATAGATAGATAGATAGATAGATAGATAGATAGATAGATAGATAGATAGATAGATAGATAGATAGATAGATAGATAGATAGATAGATAGATAGATAGATAGATAGATAGATAGATAGATAGATAGATAGATAGATAGATAGATAGATAGATAGATAGATAGATAGATAGATAGATAGATAGATAGATAGATAGATAGATAGATAGATAGATAGATAGATAGATAGATAGATAGATAGATAGATAGATAGATAGATAGATAGATAATAGATAGATAGATAGATAGATAGATAGATAGAAATAGATAAATAGAAATAAAAAGAAATGAAGAAAGATAAAGAAAAATAAAAATGGAAATAAGACTTATATAAAGAGAGATAAAGAAAATTGAAGAAAATATTGATAGAAGAAAAGACTAAAAGATTCAGACAAAGATAGAAAACCAAAAAAAAAAAAAAAAAAAAAAGGTAGGTAAAGGAATAAATTAATAGAAAAGATTGATAGATAGATAGATAGAAGATGATAGATAAAATAAATATAAATGAGAGCGGTGGAAAATAGAAACAGAACTGACAACAGACAACAAAAAGAAAATAAACAGACAGAAAATATTGAAAATGACAAAGAAAAAAGATAGATAGAAAGAATAGATAGATAGAAAGATAGAGGTAGATAAAATAGATAGAAAGATAGAATAGATAGATAGATAAAGAAATAAATAAATAAATACTGAAATAAAAAGAAATGAAAAGAAAGAAGAAAGAAAAAATAAAAAATGGAAATAAAGACTTACATAAAGACAGATAAAGAAAAAATGAAGAAAATATTGATGAAGAAAAGACTAAAAATTCACACAAAGATAGAAAAGCAAAAAAAAAAAAAAGGAATAAATTAAGAAAAATTGTAGTAAAGGGAAGTGACGCACTAAAATAAATATAAATGAGAGCGTGGAAAATAGAAACAGAACTGACAAAGTTAAACAAAAATAAAATAAAATAAGGAAATATTGAAAATGCAAAGAAAAAAAAGAAAGCAAAAGAATGAGAGTAGAAACGGAGGTATAAAATAAGACAGAAAGAAAGAATAAAAGGGATAAAGAAAAAAAGACGTATTCCAAATATGTCATGTCAAAATGTCAGTGAAAGCATCGTCATTTAACTTGAATAGCCACGACAATTCTGGCGTCCCTTTCTATTACTTGCACGACGATGCTTCGAGCTCTGCTCCTGCTGTTTAATGATTTACCCTACGTCATCCTAGGCTCATTTTAGGCTCCTATTGAAGATCACCAGTTCCTATCCAGGCGATGGCACAGCCCCCAATAATGAAATGGAAATTACCCCACCCTTGCAACAAGTGAATAATGAAATAATCTGCCGCCCCTCTCTTCACTGCCCCATCACTGCGCGTGTATAGCCAACCTGTATTCAACAACAGACTGAGGACTGAGGGCAAAACCGGGCTAAGTCTACTATTTGATGTGAAATCAGCTACGCAGAGAGAGAGAAAGAAATACTATAGGTTGTGTGTTTCAGACAAGGTATCTTTTCAGTCCATCTGATTGTGAAACGAGGGGGCCCGAGTTCAAATCCTTGTTAATACTAGTTACCTGGTTGAGGTTTTTTTTTCCGGGGTTTTCCCTCAACCCATTAAGAATAAGTGCTGGGTAACTTTCGGTGTTAGACCCTGGACTCATTTCGCCGGCATTATCACCTTCATCTCATTCAGAAGCTACATAACCATAGCTGTTGATAAAACGTCGTAAAATAACCAATAATAAAAATAACTTATATATCTTGCCGTTACGCTCACAAAACTAAAATTGTTGTATTTGGATATTTAAAATCGGCAATGAAATGTAGCTATAAAAACAAACATTTCTTCAGTAGCTTTCTGTATAAGGGGTTAGGTACAGCTTACAGCAGTAAAATTTTTGGAAATATTCAACATTTTGTTCCTCCATTACTGTATCTTGTACAGTAGTGGCAAAAAAAAAAAAAAAAAAAAAACCTGACCGACCCTTGTAGCTGATTTCAGAGCCTTGTTCACTCCAGAGCACGATAGACTGGTAACTAAAACTTTCGTGGTTCGAATCCTGTCTGGGAAGGAAACTTTTTTTTTTTGTTCCTTATTCAAATTTATTCCCAATACTTTTCGATTGCTGGTAAAATTCATGTTCTGGGAATAATAGGTTAATTAAGTAGTAAAATATCGCTGCAATCGAAAAGTATTGGGACCACAGGCACTCCTACTTCCGGTTTGTTACGGGAAATCGTACTACCATCAATCAATTCTTTATAAAGGTTTTGGTTATCTTTTTTTATGGACAACCGGTATCATATAGTTTTCGAGGAAAAAACCTGATACGGGGGTATAAAACACCTGGTATATATGTATATATTATTTACAAAACTGTCGCAGACAAAGGAGCTTACAATTGAAGGGCATCTGAATTGGAAAAGTGCGATTTTTGGTTATTTTTGAAACTAGATAATGTTTGACATGCTGTGGTAACTCCAGAGATGAGCTGCAGTGATGGTGAAAGATGAAGAGTACGGGGATGTTCTGTGTTTAGGAATGGAGAGTGTGATATAGTGTTGTGAGTGAATATCTATTGCGTGATATGAGGACAAATGTTGAAAACGAGAAGCTAAGTAGCTAGGGTTAGAGTTTTGAAGAATATTGAAGACTAACGTGAGAGACTGAATAGTTCTTCGCTCTCTGGGACGGACGGTGATATACGGTCACATCTACGGACGTTGCAAATAAATCGAACACATGCCATTATGAACACACTGTAGTCTCTCTGTCAGTCTCATATTAAGGTCAGTGAAGATAGTATCATAGTAATAAAATGAGGCATCAAGAGTGACTGTACTAAATTCTTCGTGAGAACCAGGAAGGAAATTTCAGATTCTTTTTAGTGTGTGAATTTTCATAAAAATTATTTTACATAGCCTATGTCTGTGATTTGAATATTCCAACTTAAGTATTTGGATATTTAAATACTCGTAGAGAATAAAGCGAGTCAAACCGCGTCAAAACCACTTCTACTTCTATTTTCATGTAAGCACGAGTGACGTCATCGTATTACAATAAAATATTGGAACAAAACAATTTTATTCATATAGAGATCCGCTTAAATGATGTTTCACGTTAAAAAGAATGTCGGCAATTGAAAACAGTTAAAATACGCTTCATGAAATCGATTTCAATGTTCACGTGTTTACACGATCAGAGAAATTCCTTCGTACGACAAAATTAAAAATTGAACACATAGCGGAAGATACACAAAAATATCGTTGCAATTAACTTTAGAACACTGAGAGGGTGAACGACGATCGTGAAATTGGCCAACGGTTTACAATTTAACGTAGAAAGGCGGAGAGGAAATACATTTCAAAATAGAAATACAGCAATGTACCGTAGAAGAAGGTAAAGTCGATCAAAATTTTGCAATTTTTTAATGATATTGAGGTTATGCAATGGAGCGAAGTTCCTCAGAAAATAGCATTTTGTCGTCATATCCTTCACTTATCAAGACACGTTACCAGAAGTGAATTACAATCTATAAAAAACTGTTTTTTTTTTATTTGACTTGTGATCGAAGTTACCTGCTTAAATAGGGTAAAGTCGATCACCATTGAATTTTTAGTTTAAGATCGATTTTAAAATATTGCGGAGTAAAGTCGATCACTGTTTATGTTAAAAAAAAACAAATTAAGTGTATTACATATATTTTATTTGTTATAAGGGGTGTAAAAACAATAATAATCTTCAATATATGCCTATAGCATTATATAGTGTATCTTTTGTTACTGTGATCATAATATTCGATACAATTAGGCCTATAGGTCTCCACTGTACAATCGTGACTATGATTGCCAACTTATAAAACATAAAAACACATTTTAATACTTCACATACCAACAAACAAAGATTTAAGAATTCAAAATTTACATTGAAATACCACCCTTCAATTATAATTTAAAATGCAATTCAACATTGCTTAGGTTTATATCAGATGTTATTTGAAATCTTCCCCTCCTCATGTCACTTTAGAAACTACGTTGTTCCCATAGTCAGGTACAGAGGGATGTACAATATATGTTCCTTTGACAGTGCTTCTCTTACGCAAGAAATTAACCATAATTTCGTCTTCCTCTTTCCCCACTATCCCATCAATATAAGCTATACTATGACACTTTTCTGTTTATAAGTGTTAGTTGGAGGTATTTCGGTGAACAATTTATTCTTTCTGCTGGTCCTATCTGTTTCGAGTAGGTCGATGGCATGATCGACCTAACCCTACAAAGGTACAAGTTTTCTTTAAAAAATAAGTTTCAATACTACAATTTACGAACTGCAAAACTATTATTTCAGGATACAATCTCAACGAAAAGTACTTACGTATAATTCCTGTCTCCTTTCACTGCTGACTATAATTTAGAGTTTGTAAGACTTTGTTTTCATTTAAGAGAAAAAGTTGAAAATAACAATTTTCACTTCAACGGTAATTACACTTTGTTCCCATTGTTAGCATTCGCAGGCTTTTTGTTGTCCCTCTCGCTTACATTTACAATGTAAGGCAATGAAGTCAGCATAACAAAATTTTAACAAGTAACTGAGAAAATATATAATCTATACTAATAATAAATCTGTAGCCGAAATTTTTCTGGTAATTTTCGATTTTCCAAAAATAATTGGTCCTGAAACCGAAAATCGCTTTTTTGAAATTTTTGTTTGTATGTCTGTCTGTCTGTCTGTCTGGATGTTTGTTACCTTTTCACGCGATAATGGCTGAACCGATTTATATGAAAATTGGAATATGAATTAAGTTCGTTGTAACTTAGATTTTAGGCTATATGGCATTCAAAATACATTATTTAAAAGGGGGGTTATAAGGGGGTTTGAATTAAATAAATCGAAATATCTCGCTTATTATTGATTTTTGTGAAATATGTTACATAACAAAAATTTATTTAAAAATCATTTCCGATAAGTTTTACTCCGGGAAAAATTTTGATAGGACTGATATTTAAGTTTGTCTGTCTGTCTGGATGTTTGTTACCTTTTCACGCGATAATGGCTGAACGGATTTCGATAATAATTGGAATATAAATTAAGTTCGTTATAGCTTAGATTTTAGGCTATATAGCATTCAAAATACTTTATTTAAAAGGGAGGTTATAAGGGGGCCTGAATTAAATAAACCGAAATATCTCGCTTATTATTGATTTTTGTGAAAAATGTTAAATAACAAAAGTTTCTTTAAAAATGATGTCCGATAAGTTATTCCAGGCAAAATTTTGATAGGACTGATATTTAAGGATATACAAGAGTTTTAAAATAACAATACAATACATTTTCACCGCCGCCTCAGATTATAGTGTCGTTGTTCCGTAATTGCTATGTGCAAAATATTAAATTTTTTAATTTAGGCCTATTCATTCTATAGCAGTAGGAGATCGTGAATTCTTACATTTTTAAAATCAACTCTATTAATTTGGAGTGATTTATTAAAGGATTCATTCAAGACTTGTTAAACGAATTATATTTGCACCAAAAGAGTAGTCTCTGGACCAAAATGATAGCATTTTAATTATTTAAATACAATTTAAATTAAGTAGCATATTAAACGATTTATTCTTCTATCAAACACCGTTAAAGTAAGTACAATGCATATCCCTTTCAGTTCTTCGGTAAAAATCTTGGCATTCACATGGATAATAATCTCAACTGGGACATGCAAATCACAGAAACCTGCAGAAAAGTATATTCTATTATTCATGTGCTAAAAAGGATAAATGTTCATCTTCCTCTTGCTTAAAAAGTCCCTTGTGCAGACCCTTGTATTTCCCCATTTTGACTATGCTGACATTTTACTGACTGACCTTTCCAGCGACAACAAAATGAAACTTCAACGTGCTCATAATTTGTGTGTACGTTTTGTAAGCAATGTTCGTAAATATGATCATATTACCCCATCCCTGGAAGCAATAGGTTGGCTTAAACTAGATAAGAAAAGAAATTTACATTCACTTCTCTTTCTCTTCGAAATCTTGAACTCTTCTATTCCTTCGTACCTGTCGTCTCGCTTCACTTACCTTTCTTCCCATCACAATCTAACACACGCTCTCGCCATGAAACAATACTAACAATTTCGCACCTTCAATCCTCTTTCACAATAGCCCTGCCAAGACTCTGGAATTCGTTACCTTCAGGGACTGTCGAAATAAAATTGAATTTAAACGCAAACTTACTAGGCACTTGGTCAGTAATTGAGACTCGTTCAGACATGGTTTCTTGTAAATAGTTCTTAATCTACCACAAAATATCTCAATATCCGGTATTATTTCATCACTATAGAATTTTGTTATTGTAGGTTTAATTTGTAATTTTGTAAATACAAAAATATTCTTTGTTCTTAACTTCTATGATAAAATGTCTAGCTTTCATTAATCAATTCTTGTCGTACTTTAATTTTTATTGTAATTGTAATTGTAATTGTAAATTTAATATTAATTGTAATCTTATTGTTCATGTTATAGTTCCCTGGTAGAGGGGCAGAGAAGGCCTATTATCTCTACCAAAATAAATAAATCTAATCTAATCTTATGTTCCCTGGACCCAATGTTCTATTTTAATTATGTAATTACTTTATATTTATTTCTAATAAGTGCAGCGGAGCGCACGGGTTCAGCTAGTTTTCAATAAAAATCGCAAATGATCCATTTTACACCCACTGATTGACTTTACCCACTTCTACGGTAGTCTTATACTTCTCACATATGTATATACCCAATTAAATATTCTTACGGACAATCATTTTGCTGTGATAATTGGCCTCATCACATTGGGAGAGAAGCTTGTGGCGATGTAAACCATTCAACTGGAATATTCTGAACACTTCTCACGTTTCACGGTTATATAATTTCAAAATTAACAGCTGTATGATATTAAGTGATTATGGTGCATTTCACAAACACAAAAGATTTTGTACATAGAAGAGTTATGGATCAGTTCCTTCGTGGCGGTATAACAATCTGTTCCATTAAATTATTACCGACTGCTTTCCCTGGCAACATCGGAAAAAAAAATTACTAACGTTAACGAAGTGAATATGTTAACAGTATATCCATCTCTTCCTGTAACGAGGATTTTAAATAATAAAACCCGTTCGGTGTCCGAGAAATGATTATTGTAAGAAATACAGCGGGTTTTCAGTCAATTAGTCCACTGAGAAATGTCCACTGCAAAAATGTCCAGGATCAGAAATGTCTTCAGTTATTAAAAATGTCCACAGTCATTAAATTTAATGGCCATTACCTTAAATGTCCCGAATTATTATATTTGCGGTATTATGAATGTCCAGAACAATATTTATTAAAATGTAAATTAATAATAATAATAATAATAACAACAATAATAATAATAATAATTTATTTTATTTATTTATTTATTTATTTAGAATATTAACGTGCGAAACAACAGCACAAGGCCAATTACAGTTTAGCACGATAAAGAACAAAACAAAACAACAAATGATGATGAGAATGAATGATAGAAAATGGCAGTGAGATGGAATACAATCAATATAATAGTCATCACTAATCTTTGACCAAATGCAACAAAATAAATAGCAATATCTAACAATAATAACAAGTAAGGATACATCATGATAAACTCAAAAGGTGTATACTACACATTAAATGGATCCAAGCTTAATCCATGCAAATTAGCATATTTTATACATCTGCAAATCGGGAGAGAGATTTTGAATTTCTATTATAAAAAATGTTATGAAATCTTAAACCCTTAGCAGGAATACGAAGACTGATATTGCTTATGAATGATTCACAATCAATATCACCCTTAATGACTTTACAAAAAAATAAATAATCAAGATCTTGACGTCTGGCAAATAAACTGCAGCAGTTAAAATATTTACAATTAATCTCATATTTATAGTCATCGGAATTTGGTAAAAATCTATAAGAACACAAGGAAATAAATTTTCTTTGAATATTCTCCAATTTAGCCGAGTCAGTGGAAGTAATGGAGTTCCATACAACAGATGCATATTCAAGCTTGGATCTAACCAATGTATAGTATAAAATTAATAAACACATCGGAGTAGAAAAAGAATAAGTTATAGATCTAATTAAACCAAGCATTCTTAATGAATGGGTATAAATATATTGCACATGATCATGGAAATATAATTTAGAATCAAGTATGACACCAAGATCTCTAATACTATTTTTCTTAGCAATAATAATAATAATAATAATAATAATAATAATAATAATAATAATAATAATTTAACATTCAAATGAAAGCTAATTTACAATATTCTGTTTCGTATTATATTTTATGCTCGACCATGCCGAAATGTAGTAATTATACACCTGGTAGCAGACCTTTAATGCATGTCATTAAAGTACACCTACTCATTAAAGGTCAGGTCTTTGAGCCAATGACGACTCAGGTTACAACTGTTCAGCCAATGACAGGTCAGCTTTCTACCGTTATAAAACCGCAAGTATCGATTATTCTCGGATATGCAATCGAAAGAGAATTAGCGAAAAGTCACGGAGGCTGGAAATCCAATACTGTCGCAGAAGGTTATGTTCTGTTACTATAATAATTAGCGTTAATTGTAAATAATATTCAAATAAATTCAATTTGTCATCTCGTTTTTCAATGTCTAAATCAAGTTCAAGGTTATATCAGGGTCAATGTTTATTTTACTCTCTAGATTATATCGAGGTCAATGACATTTTTTCTCGAAAAAAATCAATACTTTCGCGTCTGCGCAAATCTCACAATTTACGAGATATTGCACAAGGTCAGTTCCGCTCCCCAGTCAAATAAGAATAACATGAATACTTATGAATAATTTCAAGTTAGAAATATGGTCGAGCATAAAAAGTCGTATGAAACTTGCCTATAATGGTAATTAAGACGCTCGCGTCTAAATTACTACCATTATAGGCTCGTTGCATAATGTACTATTCTAATTTTCTTCTTCACTGGGGTCAGCATGCAGCTGTATATGACATGAAAGTTCTCTCAAATATTGTTTCATATTATCGTTATTATATTATAGTATTGATGTACAATCACTTCAATTCGCCATTGTATAGTGATATCCTCCTTGTTTACGAAATGTTTTACGTTTGAGTGACCATTGTGAACTTGGAATAAATGCCATTCTCTGTCTTATTCTGTTTTTGATTCATGTTTTCTATAAATCTCCAAACACTGACATAATGTCCAGAAACCACTTTTTAAAATTTTAGATTAGAAACCTTCCACTACATTATTGGTTCTATAACCGTCTTGCAATGCTATTTCATGGGAATTCCACATAGGAAATGGTGAATCTTGGCGGTGTAGCTCTCCGAAAAGAATGTTAAACAATCGTCTCTGTGCGTGTCACATATTGGATATTTTGACTGATAGCGCGTTTTAATGGGTTTTCTAAGTTTGTAATACTATGTCGATACATCTCCTTATGGGAGAAATCGACACTTCGGCATCAATTTGTATTTTTTTAAATACAGTGACATAAAATGATTACATTGGCACCAGATATATGAAATGTAGCCTACTCGTAAGTATGAAAAACATGTCCATACATATTAGGGAAAAATAGAATAAAATTTGCATAAATTAGTCCAAAAATCAACATTTTTCCTTAGCGTGGTGAGATGTCCCTAAACGACCCTATTAGACGAGGTAAATCATTTCAAATATATTTTTTTAGATGGATGAATGGATGGATGGATGGATGGATGGGTGGGTGGGTAGCTAGATAGATAGATAGATAGATAGATAGATAGATAGATAGATAGATAGATAGATAGATAGATAGATAGATAGATAGATAGAGATAGATAGATAGATAGATAGATAGATAGATAGATAGATAGATAGATAGATAGATAGATAGATAGATAGATAGATAGATAGATAGATAAGAATGATTAGATTAGATAGATAGATGGATGGATGGATAGATAGATAGATAGATAGATAGATAGATAGATAGATAGATAGATAGATAGATAGATAGATAGATAGATAGATAGATAGATAAGATAGATAGATAGATAGATAGATAGATAGATAGATAGATAGATAGATAGATAGATAGATAGATGATAGATAGAGATAGATAGATAGATAGATAGATAGATAGATAGATAGATAGATAAGATTGATTAGATTAGATAGATGGATAGATAGATAATAGATAGATAGTAGATAGAAAATAGATTAGATTAGATAGATAGATAGATAGATAGATAGATAGATAGATAGATAGATAGATAGATAGATAGATAGATAGATAGATATAGATAGATAGATAGATAGATAGAAGAAGATAGATATAAAGATAGATAGATAGATAGTTAATAATAGATAGATAGATAGATAGATAGATAGATAGATAGATAGATAGATAGATAGATAGATAGATACCATAGATACATAGATACATAGATAGATAGATAGATAGATAGATAGATAGACAGATAGACAGATAGATAGATAGATAGATAGATAGATAGATAGATAAGATAGATAGATAGATAGATAGATAGATAGATTTAGATAGATAGATAGATAGATAGATGGATGGATGGATGGATGGGATGGATGGATGGATGGATAGATAGATAGATAGATAGATAGATAGATAGATAGATAGATAGATAGATAGATAGATAGATAGATAGATAGATAGATAGATAGATAGATAGATAGATAGATAGATAGATAGATAGATAGATAGATAGATAGATAGATAGATAGATAGATAAGATAGATTAGATAGATAGATAGATAGATAGATAGATAGATAGATAGATAGATAGATAGATAGATAGATAGATAGATAGATAGATAGATAGATAGATAGATAGATAGATAGATAGATAGATACATAGATAGATATAGATAGATAGATAGATAGATAGATAGATAGATAGATAGATAGATAGATAGATAGATAGATAGATAGATAGATAGATAGATAGATAGATAGATAGATAGATAGATAGATAGATAGATATGGATGGATGGATGGATGGATGCATGGATAGATAGATAGATAGATAGATAGATAGATAGATAGATAGATAGATAGATAGATAGATAGATAGATAGATAGATAGATAGATAGATAGATAGATAGATAGATAGATAGATAGATAGATAGATAGATAGATAGATAAGATTGATTAGATTAGATAGATAGATAGATAGATAGATAGATAGATAGATAGATAGATAGATAGATAGATAGATAGATAGATAGATAGATAGATAGATAGATAGATAGATAGATAGATAGATAGATAGATAGATAGATAGATAGATAGATAGATAGATAGATAGATAGATAGATAGATAGATAGATAGATAGATAGATAGATAGATAGATAGATAGATTTATTGAGTAATATTATACATACAGATGTTATATTATCATAATTTTCTCTTAAATCCAATGCACGGGTCTTCTGACCGTACGTGCTTTGTACCTAAAACAAGTCCTACTTTGAAGGTTTCACCCTCCCACCTAGATCCAACCACTCTCCAAAAGAACATACAGATTAAAATAAAAATGGCACAAACAAAACACATTATATAGTATATCCTAACCTAAACAGGCATAAAAGTGTTTAATTTAGTATCCCTTCGTCAGTTGGCATCACAAACTTCAACAGCTGAAGTTATAATCTGTCTCACCTTCAAGAGGAACATTCTAGTCTTTTGTTCCCATTCTCTATTCCCCACGAGGTCAAAACATGCAAGCGAACTCCTATTCTGACTTAGCATCGAGGGTGGTAGATATTTTTTCCGGATATATTCCAATTCGACACACACTAATAAAATATCTGTCCAGGAGTCCTTTTCTCCGCACAGTGGACAAAGGCGCTCCCCTTCTTCGTTGACAATTTTATTACCCTTCCATGCCCCCAATCTTAGCCACGCTAAACCTGCTCTGCTGTCTTTGTTACAAGCATTTATGTAGTCACACCCCTCTCAGCTAAGCATGAGATCTGATTGTAAATGTAGTGAGGACTTTTCCGAACATTGGAGCTCAATCTCTTGCCTCTCGATATCAATTAAACGCATCTTCACATTATGCCATATATTCCTTCTGTTATTCTCTTCTTTTTTTCCACACCCATCCCATTCCTATATGATGCATCCCTCTCTGCAGTTTATAAACCTATCCTTTTTCCCACCCCTCTCTTTGTTGAACTTTGTAGCAAATCGACCGTAAAAGAAAATATTTAGGTTGGTATGTTACTTATGGCTATGATACAGACATTAATAACCAGGCTTCAAGACTTTGGACCCGATACAATAAGTTTACTGTGCTAGTACTATAGGTTGTTGACTCGCTGCAGGTAGTGAAAGGTAGAGATGTGTTGAGGTAACAACGTTGCTATTTAGAGTAGAATACGGTAGTATGGGGAAACGCACACATATGGACATTCTGAAAGTAAATATACATTACACAATGACAATGTCAAAAGAATGTGAAAAGCATTTATTCTCCTGTCTTTTATAAGCATTTGTGTTTAATTATACACAGTGTAAATGGTGGAAATAAACATGTAGCAATTTTAATTTCTTCATTTGTCCTATTGGTCGTCTTTAGGAAGTGCAGTTACAGTACCGAATTGCAATGTACTACAAGGCACATTTTCAGTGTCTCAAATGTAAATCTTTTTCAGTTGTCTACCAAACACAGTTTGTACTGTGAAAAGCTGCGCTCTACGTCGCATGACGTGATAGGAACAAAACGAAAAAACCTAACATCATTGCAGTGTCTAAGAGACAGTCCTTCATTCTCGGGTGACTCTATGTCCACTAATTTGCTGTTTATATTACACAATGCTCCATATCCGTTATTTTTACATAAAATTGATTTCCACTTCTGTTTTACACGTTCAGTACCCGGTGTACTTGGTGTCTCATTAATTCTCTGTGTCATTTCCTCAACTAATTTGAGGACTTCCGGCATCTCTTGCTCTGACTTTTCTAACCGTGTAATAGTTTCAGACACAGTTTGAAAATAGGTTTGTATGAAAACCAAATTATTCATCAGAACCTTCAAATCCAGAGCGTTTTTCTTTACGTATTTGTTGGCATTCATTCTACAGTACCCACACCCACTGTACGCTTTACCACTATACTCAGTACGTCGTTATGCAGATTTCCCACTGAACTGCTCTATCGGGTCCGAAGTCTCGAAGCCTATTGATAACAAATTACAAAGATTTAGAAACAATTGTGGTACAATTTCTAGAAATAGAAGGACATAAATTCAAGAGTAAGTACACAATTGAAGTTTTATAAAACTATGGTAGTGGTAAATTTTCTGTATATGAGACATAGGACTTGAGAATGAGAGATTTTAATAACATTAAGTCACCTGAAATTAAATGCTTAAGAAATGTAAAAGGCTACATTAGAATGGATATACCGAGAAACGAAACTGTACGGAAAGAACAAGCTTTATTTTCCATACAGGATAAAATCACGCATTATGGGGTTGGCTGGATAGATGACCTGGAAGGAATGGAAAAGAACGAATTCCGAAACAGATATTGAATTATAAGCCTCAAGGTAAAACAGATGTTGGCCGACAACGAAAAGATGACAAGCTGAAATCGAAAGAGGAGTCTCTCCTAATACCTGATATGAAGAAGATGATAGAATAAATTCGAGGATAAATAACACAATGTGTACCCAAAAAAAGGCCTCCGTAAATAATTTTATGCTCGACCATGCCGAAATGTAGTAATTATACACCTGGTTGTAGCCCTTTAATGCACCTCATTAAAGTACACTTATTAATTAAAGTTCAGGTGTTCAGCCAAAGACAAGTCACCTTTGTACCGTTATAAAACCGCAAGTATCGATTATTCTCGGATATGCAATCGAAAGACAATTAGCGAAAACTCACGGAGGCTGGAAATCCAATACTGTCGCAGAAGGTTATGTTCTGTTACTATAATAATTAGCGTTAATTGTAAATAATATTCAAATAAATTCAATTTGCCATCTCGTTTTTCAATTCTAAATCAATTTCCAGGTTATATCAGACGAATGTTCATCTTATTCTCTATCAAGGAAAATTACATTAGGCCTTGGAAAAAATCAATACTTTCGCGTCTGCGCACATCTCACAATTCAGGTCAGTTCGCACATAACCATAACATGACCTAATTTTGAATAATTTCAAGTTAGAAATATGGTCGAGCATAAAAAGTCGTATGAAACTTGCCTATAATGGTAATTAAGACGCTCGTATGAAAATTATTAAACTCGCTTGCGCTCGTTTCATAAACAAACATACTTGCGTCTTAATTACTACCATTATAGGCTCGTTGCATAATGTACTATTCTACCATACTTTGACAGTATCAGTCACCGGTCACACTGATCCTGTTTGGAGGGAAACTATCAGCAGATACCTCTGAACTCTAGTGCACAGCACGAATAAGAAACATTTGAGTGAATCTGGTGTAAATCTATGTAATTTTGTATCAAAGGGTATTCCGGTCAGTCTTTCATCTAGTGCCACTATCTGAAGTAATCAAAATTCCCTTTATCATAATTAAGAGACATCAGTAAATAACGGATGTGAAAGTTGTTTGCCGGAGCATTATAATTAATCAATTAAATTAATCAATTTCGAATTATTGAGGTTTAATCAATCAGTCGCAGGAATTGATGTTACATAAACGGGTTACAGTTGCATTTGCGCGATTGCTGTATTAATTGTTAACTACTGCGTGGTCATGTTACTGACACCTCGGTAAACATCTGCAGGGAGATGCAATGTTGGTGTCAGCAGTATAGTTGAACCAACTGCCATAAGCTCTGGCCTTTGATTTGATTTCCATTAAATTCTATTATTAAAGTTTGCATCGATGATATAATATAATATAATATAATATAATATAATATAATATAATATAATATAATATAATATAATATAATATAATATAGTGTAGTGGAGTGTAGTGTAGGCCTAGTGTAGTGGAATGTAATGGAGTGTAATGTAATGTAGTTTAGTGGAGGAAGTGTGGTGGAGTGAAGTGTAATGTAGTGTAATGTAATGTGGAGGGAAGTGTAATGGAGTGAAGTATGGTGGAGTGCAATATAATATAATATAATATAATATAATATAATATAATATAATATAATATAATATAATATAATATAATATAATATAATAGTGTAGTGGAGTGTAGTGTAGGCCTAGTGTAGTGGAGTGGAGTGAAATAATGTAGTTTAGTGGAGGGAATGTAATATAATATAATAACATAATATAATATAATATAATATAATATAATATAATATAATATAATATAATATAATATAATATAATATAGTGTAGTGTAGTGTAGTGTGTAGGCCTAGTGTAGTGGAGGAGTGTAATGTAATGTAGTTTAGTGGAGGGAGTGAGTGTAATGTAGTGTAATGTAGTGGAGGGGAGTGGAGTGAAGTGTGGTGGAGTGCAATATAATATAATAACATAATAATATAATATAATATAATATAATATAATATAATATAATATAATATAATATAATATAATATAATATAATATAATATAGTGTAGTGTAGTGTAGTGTAGGCCTAGTGTAGTGGAGGGGAGTGTAATGTAATGTAGTTTAGTGGAGGGAGTGAAGTGTAATGTAGTGGAGGGAGTGGAGTGAAGTGTGGTGGAGTGCAATATAATATAATATAATATAATATAATATAATATAATATAATATAATATAATATAATATAATATAATATAATATAATATAATATAATATAATATAATATAATATAATATAATAATATAATATAATATAATAGTAATATAGTGTAATGTAATGTAGTTTAGGGGAGTGAAGTGTAATGTAGTGGAGGGAGTGAGTGAAGTGTGGTGGAGTGCAATATAATATAATAACATAATATAATATAATATGATTAATATAATATAATATAATATAATATAATATAATATAATATAGTGTGTGTAGTGGAGTGTAGTGGAGGGAGTGTAATGTAATGTAGTTTAGTTTAATGTGGAGGGAGGAGTGAAGTGGTAAATGTATAATATAATATAATATAATATAGTGTAGTGTGTAAATGTAGTGGAGGGAGTAATGTGTTTAGTGGAGTGAAGTGTGTAGTGGAGGGGAGTGGAGTGAAGTGGAGTGCAATATAATATAATAACATAATATAATATAATAAAATATAATATAATATAATAAAATATAATATAATATAATATAATATAATATAATATAATATAATATAATATAATATAATAACATAATATAATATAATATAATATAATATAATATAATATAATATAATATAATATAATATAATATAATATAATATAATATAACATAATATAATATAATATAATATAATATAATATAATATAATATAATATAATATAATATAATATAATATAACAATAACATAACATAATATAATATAATATAACAAATATAATATAATATAATATAATATAATATAATATAATATAATATAATATAATATATGTTTCAATGCAAAATTGGAGATTTCTAAATAAAATTATTCTAAAAAGATATAATTTTACATTATATGTAATTTTGTTTATAATTAGGACTGTATTAGTGAAATAAATTTAAATAAATAATGTTAGCCTCAAGTAATTCAAAAACAAGTATATGGTCAAAATGAAAAAAGAAAGCAATGATGAATTTCTTCATCAGGAACGAGCTCAAATCTTGGTTTTCCCACTAATGAGGCATAAGTTCCCGTGTCTTCATAACTTTATTTCTAATATTCATACATTTCCCACTTCTCTTCTCTATTTTCATAACTTTCACAGAATGAACTATACCGAGGAAAACCCAATATTTACGTGATTCCTAGGTAGAGGTAATCGCGTTACTTCGCCACTAATGAAGACTTTGTTTTCTCTTTGACGGAAGAAACAGTTGATATCGTTGTTATGCAATTCGTCAGATTTCTAACAAGTAAGCTCTAACATTTTTCTAAGATCACTTCCCTCTATGAAAACCGACAGCAATACACCAAAATCAATCTTCTCTGCCAAAGAATTGTCTACAGTAAAATAATATATAATTTAACACTCACGTAAACGCTGCATGCTGCATTTGTTCCTCCTTTAAAAATTCTTGGATTCTATCTTGTATCACCTAGAACAAAAATAACATAATGTAGACCCTACATATTACTACAGAAAAATAATTAATTTCGTAATTCAGCGGTGAAGTTCAATGGCCATAACATTTCCTTTGTCATTCAATAGAGATAGGTTAGATTCTTACTAACGGAAATATCACAAATTTCTTGTAAATTTTTTTTTTCGAGTCTGCAGGTCGCCAAACGTCGAGGGACACTAAATAGAGAATAGAACGAAACAGACCACTTATATGTCTTCTATTTACATTAGAGAGCTGCAGAATAGGGCTTACAACTGGTTTTAATTCGACCGGTCAGAGAGCATCCGTCAAGGCCGAGCATCCGACTGAATGTTCGACCTTCAATCGGTTGCCCCTGATGTTTTGCAGGCTAGACAGAGCACTGACTTTTCTGAGAACACAAGCAGAGCAAGAATTGAAGGAAATTTACTGTAAGTAATTAAAAAAATGTATTTACTTAATGCTGGCCTACAATTGATTGGACACTTTATTGCACTAAGGGGTCACTTGCAGAATTTGTATAACAATGACGTCCATCAATTCATACCCTTCCTATTATTTCATTTATAATGATAGAGTTATAAATTCCTAACAGTGAGTAGTTTCAATGCTAATGTAGTAAACGTCACAAGAATTATTTCCCTCAAGTGAAAGATTTCACGAGAATAAAATAATATTCTCATAGTAACAGCTAAAATGCCGTGTCCATACTAGTTGAGTACTTAAAATGAAGTATGATTATGTTCAGGTAAAGGTTTGTTTAATAATGTAATTGATAAAAAATTAAAGAAACATTTGATATTACGGAGATCCAGGAAATAACGACCGTTTTGTTGTAATAATTAAAAAAATATATTTATTTGAAAAAACAAAGTCTGTTACATAACTGAAGCTTCCTTTACTTCTCTACATAATCACCACCTACATTTAAACATTTGTCGTATCTGTTCACTAGCTTTAGAATTCCCGTGTTATACTCCTCTGCCGCCAGTTCATTAAGCCAGGTGTTCACTGTCTTCTTCAACTCTTCATCACTTCCAAAACGCGTACCACCCAGAAAGTCTTTCAGCTTAGTGAAAAGGTGAAAATCGCTAGGAGCAAGGTCTGGACTATAGGGCGGATGATCAAAGATTTCCCAACCGAATTGATCCAGCAATTCTCGAGTTGAAGCAGCAATGTGCGGGCGGGCGTTGTCGTGAAGAAGCACAACTCCTCTCGAAAGCATTCCTCGCCTCTTGTTTTGGATGGCTCGCCGTAGTTTTCGTAAAGTCTCACAATAACGATTTGCATTGATCGTAGTGCCTTTTGGCATGAAATCCAGCAAAAGAACATTTTTGCGATCCCAAAACACAGTAGCCATGACTTTTTGTGTTGAGAGAGTCTGTTTGAATTTTCTCGGTTCCTTGGGTGATGAGGGATGATGCAATTGACGTAATTGGCGCTTGGTCTCTGGGGTGTTGTGAGACACCCAGGTCTCATCACCAGTCACAATTTGATCAAGAAAGGCGTCTCCATCTGTGTGATATCGCATCAAGAATGTCAATGCTGAGGCCATTCTCTGAGTTTTGTGTTGGTCACTCAGTTGCCGTGGAACCGATCGTGCACAGATTTTGTGGTAGCCAAGATGTTGCGACACAATTTCACCAATCAAAGAACGAGAAATGTCAGGAAAGGCAATATGCAATTCGTCGAGTGATGTGCGCCTGTCTTGCAAGATCCTGTCGTTCACTTTAGTCTTCAGGTCTTCTGTGATGAGTGATGGGCGTCCGGGTCGAGTTTCATCGTGGACATTTGTTCGCCCATTGTTGAACATTTCGCACCATTTTCTCACATTTCTTTCATTCATTACAGTATCACCATACACTTCTTTCAATTGCCGGTAAATTTCTGCAGGTTTCAAATGTCGGGCATTCAAAAATCGAATCACACTCCTCACCTCACAGTCGGCGGGATTATCAATCACGTCGTTCATTTTGAAGTAACACAAAATGCACAATGGCGACTTGTTGCAACCAGTACTCACAACATTATGAGAACACATGTTAAGGAAGCCAGTTGACCTTCAAACATGGAAGGGGAGTCAGCTGCGCGGCGGGTATGCGCGAACGGTCGTTATTTCCTGGATCCCCCTCGTATTATCAAAACTTCTTCACTTATGTCTGAGTTTATATTTCCTTAAATATAATTGCATAATTACTCTACTCCAGTAAATCAGTCAGGTCTGTTACACCATTCTGTTCCTATGGATACACAGTTGAAAAAGAAATTCCACAGATGTTAGCACAAGCCAGGATGATGCACAAAGAGCCATTTTGATTGTACTGCTATGTTCACCCATTTTAATTTGGCGAGTTTGTGTGTCATATTGTTGCTTTGTGTTTTAGTCTAAGCGTGCATTTTTACTCTGTCAGATCTGTTTGTGTTGTGTTTTCCACAAATAACAACATATAAAGTCAAGATCAAGAGGACATAATAGTGCACGTGTGCAGTAGTTAAGTTGCTATTTTGAAGATTTTTTAAGCAAACAAATTTTAGGTTCGCACATGGTTTTGTTTGTTTTGTCAAGTCTGTTACCTGTCAGATCTGTTACTCCATGTCATGTCTGTTACATCATATAAAACAGCGCCTTAATTTTTTCTAATTATCTATCATTAAAGAAACTAAGGTTCAAATATCTTCGCCTTAAGAGCAATCTACTAAGATAATTGTTACTGAAAGAATGCTTTTCTATTAGTTACTGAAGAAGTTATTATCTTTATATTAGGTAACGGCTCTGATATTAAGATATTTAAAATATTTGTTCATTTTTGATATGAAGTTAGTTCTGTTACTATTCTAGGACCTATGCACTGTTTAAAGAATATTCTGATCTAGAAAATAAAGAAATTCTACTTCTATAAAAGATTCACTGTCTTGTCTTGTAACACACGTGACATTTAGCCGTACCATCATAGTAATATACGTCACAAGAGCGGTATGTTGACGTTTTCATTGTCGAGGAAAAGATTGAAAAAGCGAAACGTAGTTGAGCTTTTTTAATTTCCGAGAACATGAAAACAAACATACCGCTCGTGTATCGTACATTATTTTGTGCGAAGATCGTTTATTACATACCTGAAAGACGAATTTCTAATTAGTTGCAATGAAATATCCATCTTGGTTTCTGTTTAATGACGGCAATTTCGGAAAACCAAAATATCTATCGTCAACATTGTTGCTATAAAATGTTTTCTGTGTTTACTATACTCCAGCAGGCCGTGATATAAGTCTGTCTTTTTTTCCCCAGTCTATAAATGCGAACTTAAAACAAACGGTAAGGTTATGCAATGATTTATTGTTCATTTTAATATTTTAACAATATTATTTATATAACATTGCAGTAATAACGTCCGCATCTGGAATCTTGTTGATTTTTTCACGGCTTCCTTAATGTTACTTGTATCAGAAATGCAATAAGTTTCGTGGAGTAGTAGACTTTACTTAATTTTTGCAAATATTTAAAAACAATTATTAACAGTGCAATTTAGGTGAAATTGCAGTGGTAAGTTTCCAATTTATAATTATTACTATGTTAAACGTCTCTAAAAATAATATGTTAAAAGCCTAAAGCAGTAAAATGAATGTCGCGCTTAAGCGGTAAGAAGAGGGAAATTGTTATGTGTGTTACGTTGGGAATACTGAATGTGGTATTTCACACTTACCGCGTATTGGTTCTGTGCGGAAAACAAGCAAATACGCACGATCTCGCACAAAAGATTTATTGACGCTTGTAGAGAATGCTGTAAAGCAAGGTGAGTGTACAATGACTGATTACTATGGCAGAGACATTGCACTATATTAATACATGCAGAATATCACTAAATAATACTTTTAATTGTGACGTTCTCAATCGTCCATTTGTTATACAAATTTTGCAAATGACCCATAGATGAACAAATGGATACCGATAACAACAAAGAAAATAAGTATAATGCATAATATGAAATCTGGTGTGTAAAGAAATGCAAGAATAGAATAAATTACAATTACTTACGTTAAAAAATTATATTTTACTATCCCAGCAATAAATTTTTATTTTTTGCTTCCTCAAATTTTGAAGTTGCCCGTAGACAAAGCATACCACATAACAATAAATTTATATAATGCATTAAATACAATGTTCAGTTAAAGACAATTAAAGTTTGCAACAGTGAAAACTCCTGAAAATTTCAATAATTAAGGGGAATTGGACGTTATCGCATGCAAAGTAATGGTAAAAATAGCCTATCTTCAAAGTCATAAATGTAATACTATTTATCAAGCTATTTCATTTTTAGTGATATATGTATACATTAAACTTTAAAATAAAAAAGAATGGTTAATCTAGTGTAAATCTTACCCCTTAATTAATTTTTGAATTTAAACATATGTTTTAATAAATTCACTACATACCTGTGATTAGGTACACTCTATTCACTTATCATAGCACACATTGAATTTTTTTGGCCACTTACTGCTAACAGATACTAAAACATACCCTACTAAAATTAAAAATGTCTATAATATTATGGGCATAGGGCTTATACTAATCTTCAATTTTTTAAAATTTATTGACGGTGATGATTACTATAAGCCCTATGCCCATAATATTACAGATATATGAATAATTTTAGTAGGGTATGTTTTAGTATCTATTAGCAGTAAGTGGTCAAAGTTTCAATTCAATATGTGTTATAATAAGTGAATAGAGTTACCTAATCTTGTAGTGAATTTATAAAAACAAATTGTGCTTAATTAAAAATCAATTTAAGGATACAGATTTACTCTAGAGTCACCATTCTTTTTCATTTTAAAGGTTAATATGTATACACACATAGCTAACAAAAATGAAAGACCACTGATAAATAGCAAACTATTATATTTATGACTGCTAGAAGATAGGCTATTTTTACCATTATTTTGCATGCGATAATGACCAACTCCCCTTAAGGTAAATAATAGGAGAGATTTAAAAAATTCGTAAAGGAACCCTGATAGTGGTAATAGTTATCTCTTTTAAAATAGATGTTGGGAGGGAAAGAGATTTCCAAAATTTTGCTAGGAAGCCTAGAATTGTTCCTCTAGCGCCAATGAGTAGGCCCACTACCTCTATATCGTCGAGTTCGTATTTTTCTTTATAATATGAAATGGGAGGTGTATAAATGCTCTCCTTTTCTTGATTGACTTTTAAAGGCTGGGACTCATGGCTTTCAAACCTGATGCTTGGGTCAATAAACCTTTTGCTTTTGTTTTTAAAGGCAATTATATCGATTCTTATGTGGCTTCCGTTTTCTGCTAGGCCGTAGACTTCTTCGAAAACCTTGAAGTCATTATCTCTTAGTGCTGCAACTATAATGGAGCGAATGTTATGATGACGCCTATTCCATAATAAAACATCGTGAGAGCAGGATCCCAAAACGTGCGCAAGGGTTTCTATCTCTCTGTGGAAGCGCCTACAGAGGTGATATTGTAACAGTCGAAAGGGATATAAGGTTAAGTCTCGTAAAAGTGAAGAAAAGGAAAGGAGTAAAGAAGAAGAAACTATTAAAAGATCTAGAAGAGAAGGACATAGAATCAAGAATAGTGAAAATGAGAATATGGGAGGAAATAAATGTACGGGGAGAAGAAGAAAGAATGAGAAATACACAATAATTTAAAAACTCAAAGAAAAGGAGATGAAAGAAAGAAAGAAAGAAAGAAAGAAAGAAAGAAAGAAAGAAAGAAAGAAAGATGGATGGATAAGAAGACAGACAGACAGATATACAGACATACAGACAGATAGATAAAAATGAAGAAATAAATAAAATGATCAAAACAGAAGAGGGGTCACTATCTCACTATAATCCAGGAATATTTAAACGAGCTTGCCCCGTAACTTTCATATTTAACAGACTATTAAAACCATTACAGTTTGTCATACTATCAGGGACTGGAATGCTTTACCTGCAGGCTTACTAAAGGCTTTACCAATAACCAAAAATGTATTTAAAAATAGGCTTAAGTACTTTACTAATAGACGGTAGGATATTATACACACTACTTAAAGGGTGTAATTGATATCTTGATATTTGAAGTGTTCTATCAGTGAGGAAGTGTGTTGTGTCAGTGAAGTCTATTGTGTAAGTTAAGTGTGCTGGTATCAGTGAAGTGGCTGTGCAAAGTATTTGAACAGTGAAATGGTTAGAAGTGTTAGTGAAATCAGGTAGAATCAGTGCAGTGAGTGAGTTGACAGCGAAATAAGTGTAGTGCCTAAAGGTTCTTGTGCAGGTATGAACCTGTCACACTCGTGGGTGTTAGTTCGAACTTAGAGTTAAGGTACAAATTAGATCTACTTTAAATGGTATTTTAAGTGATCGTGCTTCATTTAATTTATGATGCTCATTATTATTATTTTGTTATTATTATTATTATTATTATTATTATTATTATTATTATTATTATTATTATTATTAAATATTGTTTTTTATTAGTTGTGTTTATTATTAATTGTCATTATTGAGTGTAATTAATTACCACTGCCACTGGGTATATACCCATTTGCAGTGTGAATAAATACATACATACATACATACATACATACATACATACATACATACATACATACATACATACATTCATACATACATACATTCAGGGACATCATTTTATTTTTACTAACATTTTTAATATTAACTTGCCTATACCTCTGGATCAACGCCGTTTGTTACCCCTTTCCACGACTGGAGTTCGATGATGCTGGCGTAATACACAAACAAATCACTTTACTACGTATAGGAGGGAAGAAAAGTAGTTCATCCATTTACGTAAACTAGGAAATATCGCGCTTTTGTGTTTCATCATTTTCATTAGGTTTTTGTTTAATCAAAATACAGTATAGTATTAACAATGAGTGTTTTTACTCACGAACTGAGCTGTCCATGTGGACGTATTCATTATGCAGTGTATTATACTGTCTACAGCACATTAGCGTACACTATAGAGAATGAAGTTAAATTGAAAAATAATCATAATATGGATATTTAAACACATTTTTGAAAATGGTGGCCGTTCATTTCGATACAGGCTTCAGTTCTAATGTGCATATTATCGCACTATAGACTATTGTACCTAATTCCAATTACCAGTTTCGTTCTTCGTACTAGTAACTCATGTTGAAATAATTCTGTACCTACTCTATAAAAGAGTACCTTACGTACTGTAAATTCAATCTTCACTTCTGCCCGATCCGAAAAGATAAAATTACTCAGACATGCTATCTACTGTCTGTCCAAGTGGTTATGTCGTAGGGTCGTAGAAAGAGAGGAAATCACGTGACAGTTAATTACTTAACGATGCCCTTTTATTTAAGTTATTTTAAACAGTTGTATAATATTACGTAGACGTCCAATTCCTAACAGAAATTAATGTTCTCAGAAAAGAGCTAAGACAGCCCAGCCACTAGCTGGCGAATAAAAGCTGGGGGGGGGGGGAAACCAGGATATGACGTAGGCAAATGAACGGCAGTACCTGTGCGAAAATGATTCAATATTGAAAGCTCTTTCGTCACTAGAAAACGGGAACATATTTTTGGAACGTACTGTTTACTCTGACCGTAAGGCTACTATGACTGTATATGCGGTCTTGCATCTGTGTGGAAGACGGTTGAACTTCATTAGTAAAAGGGGTGGGAGTGAAGCACATTCAAAAACTCAGGTACAACAAAAATTGAAGTAAAAATAAAATGATGACCCTGTACAATCTCGAAAAAAGTAACTATAGACAAGATGCTGGAACTTTAAGGATCCCCCACATTAATAAAATTCACTTTGCATCGACCTCTTTACCAGGCAGTCATCTCCTTAAAAAGAAAAAGCAATATCTTTGTGGGAAGAGGTCACACGTTCTATGGAAGCCACACTGTTTACAAGCGCTAAGTTTCTAATCATGATTTAGTGTCCCATTCAGTAAAACTTGTTTGAATGACTCCCATGCATCTTGCGCGCGGATAACGATTGATTTTACTATTTGTTTCGTTTTAAGCTGATTACTCTGCATGTCAATAGAACAGCACAACTAGCAGCATCACAAATGTCAGTTCAAAACAGCCAAGGACTGTTTTACTCTATATTTCAATTTGTGAAAGGACTATTACTCATGAACAAGATTAACAGATATTGTTTAAATCGCATAAACACTCCCATTTTTCATATTACAACATGTGTGTAGGTTTAGGAATGATATATTTCACACAAACACAAAAGCTTCGTATCCACGAACTGCTGTCCACTGCGTTATGTGCTCTAACTTTGCAGTGTTAGTTCAATTGATTTTTAAAATGTTTATTTAAAATATATTGATCTACTTATAATAATTTTAATAGCTTAAGTACGCTGAAAATATGTCACATTTTATGACCGTGATTTGAAATGACATTGTATTAATATTTTTAGTTACTTAATATACTTGGTTAACATTTGTATGATCTGCATGCAATATGTTTGCATCAGAGTGCTGCATTGGAGTTAAATCGCTCGCTTGAGCTCGGTCGAGTGTCGCACCCTCGAGTGAGATACGATCGGTCGTGATACGCTCGTAATAAATAGAAGCACAGTACAAGGTCATCTCACCGACATGTCTTATCTTGTATGAAAGACAACAGATAAGATACACATATGCTTTGCTCACACGGTAAAAATAAGGCTTTATTTTCTGCGTTTATGACAAACGTTTAATGGAACAGTCATGGAACATACCAAAACAGTAACATGAAGTTATAAATATAATAGTAGGAAAAACTTCGATATACAGTTATTATTGGTAATTAATAATTATTCAATATTTGATTTACCACATAACTTATATAATATGATAGGTCCATACACAGTGTTCCACCTATATACTGCGACAATGTAGAAACGTTTTACAAAATATTATTGATATAGCAGTAGATTAATAACAATATTAGTACAGAGATAACGTCACAGAAAATATAATAAAACGAATAATCATGCTGCACAACTGTTTACAGATGCAAAGATTGATACACTAATTATTAGAGATTATTATTATTATTATTATTATTATTATTATTATTATTATTATTATTATTACTAGAAAACTTGATACAGTTCTTGCATTATCGTGATTGTGTTCTCCGTTTACAATAATTACATTTACATCCAATATCATCTATCAGATGTGGCAAAAACAAAATCACTCCTGTGTGGGAAAAAAAAAAAAAAAAAACATTTACCTACAACATTTATATTACATTTTAAAGCAAGTTTTGTAGTTGTACTATGGAGAGGTTAGTTGAACACTGTAAAGTTTTGAAGTGATAAACATCTATGATGTTACTACACAGTTCATCACTGTAACAAGAAGGAATGTCTAACGTTCGGCTTATACTGTTCGAGGATTTATCGCTCGTGACAATTTTACCCATCATGCATGTGCGCTATCTATCGGATTATGCTATGAACTACTTGGCGCTCGAGCGAAAACGTCCGATGCAGATCTGTGGTTTGCATGTACTTTTAACAATTCTATGCAATTTATTTCAGAGTTTCCAACGTTTAACAAATCTCAAGAAATTTGTAAAACATTAAGTTACCGGTGTCCTGCTTTTAGATGTACAATGGCATATGTGGGAGATTGTCATTTCTTCTTGGTACATCCTTATTCTATCTGCTATTTTTTATTTCCTTACAGTAATTTAATATAAAGTTTATCTTTATATCAGTCAAAGAAATTTTAAGATGTCTCTAAAATTGACCAAGTTATACATTTAAATGTCCTGCAACGCAAACACAATACCAGCAACCAAACTGTAAGTTTATCACTTATTTTCTCAAAACTGTTTAAATCATAGGACTTGACGCTTACCGGCGTTGGGTAAGGAATAATTCTTCTCGAGTTCTCAGCCAGGCGAAATTGTTAACACGAACGTTTAAATCATATCTTCCACAATTTTTTACACAATTACACGAAATATAAACAAACTGTAGCTCAATCTTTATCGTATCCTTGACAGAAATTTAGAAATAAAAAAATCAACGAAAAATGTCTTAAAAATCTAAATAATTATATGGACAAACAAAGCTTTCTCTTGCAGTGCAGTTATTTCAACCACTGAGCTAAGGTTTGTTAAAATGAACGTTACCGGTAACTTTAAGGTAAAAAAAGTACTAAAAATATTAAAGAGTAGTTTGGTCTAATCGCAAAATGAAAATAGGCTATTAAAAATTCACAGTTTCAACTCTTTATGAAGACAAAAATCTTATTTTTTCTTTTTCTTTTAGCTTTAAGATGGATTTTCAGAAATTAAACGTATAAGATTTGATAAAAATAAGATCAAGGTTATGAGGGAATAAAATGACTAGTGACGTTGATAATGACGATGACAAGTATCGGGATGGTGACGAGGATAACAATTTTGACGGTATGTGACGAAGATTATGACGATGACGAATATGATGATGATGATGATGATGATAACGATGATGATTATAGTGAGTGACCTTGATAATGTTGGTGGCAAATATGGAAATGGTAATGAAAACAATTTGGCAGTAAGTGCCGAAGATTATAACGACGATGACGAATATAGTAGTAGTAGTAGTAGTAGTATTTATTTATTTAACCTGGTAGAGATAAGGCCGACAGGCCTTCTCTGCCCCTCTACCAGGAGATTCCAACTACAATATCAACAATAAAATTACAATTAGTATTAAATTTACAATTACAATTACAAATAATATTACAATTATTATTAAATTTACAATTACAATAAAATCAAAGTACGAAAAGATTACCTGAATAATTAAAGCTAGATAATTTATCATAGAGAAACAAAGAATATTTTATATTTACTGAATTACAAATTAAATCTAGAATAACAAAATTGTGTAGTGATGAAATTACTGAATATTGAAATATTTTGTGATAGATTATGGAAACTATTTACAAGTAATCAATTACTGACCAAGTGCCTAGTAAGTTTTCGTTTGAATTCAATTTTATTTCGACAGTCCCTGATGCTAGCAGGTAGCGAATTCCAGAGTCTTGGCAGGGCTATTGTAATATAACCAGCCACCCCTCCGCCTCTCTTGCCCTCTCTGTCATTACGGCAAAGCGTATAGCCAGGAAGGTTTACGAGAGTGGAAGGAAGATTAGGATGTAATCAAGATTCGGAGATAAGAATAACGTGAATGTCTAAAGGTGAGAAGATAGAAGAAAATTCGTCAAAATGACACAACAGACTTTGTGCATTCACGTGAACAACATTAAGTGATAAAGGAGAGAAAGAAAGCGCAGCCTTGAGTATGTCTGCGGTACAGGGCAGTGGGCAGGTAGGGTTGCTATTGTTCGTGTTAATAGAGGGCACGGTCTCTGTACACTGACCTGAGGGACTGTCGGGTGAACATGCTGCTTTTGGTTCTCAATGGTACCAACCTAAATGCAGTTGAAGTTTTTAAACTATTTCGTAGCAATAATAACTTAAGATTACAGTGCTAAATGCTAAAGAAATAAGAAGAAAAAATGTTGGAGAAGATAAAGATTATTATGACAATAAGTGACGTTGATAATGTTGATGACAAATATGGAAATGGTAATAAAACAATTTCAGAGTATGTGACGAAGATTGTAACAATGACGACGATGACGAATATAGTGATGATGGAGAAGATTATAACAATTTGAATGACAATAAGTGACGTTGATAATGTTGGTGGCAAATATGGAGATGGTGATGAAAACAATTTGGCAGTAAGTGATGAAGATTATAACAATGACGATGATGACGAATATAGTGATGATGGAGAAGATTATAACAATTTGAATGACAATAAGTGACGTTGATAATGTTGGTGGCAAATATGGAGATGGTGATGAAAACAATTTGGCAGTAAGTGATGAAGATTATAACAATGACGACGATGACGAATATAGTGATGATGGAGAAGATTATAACAATTTTAATGACAATAAGTGACCTTGATAATGTTGGTGACAAATATAGAGATGGTAATGAAAACAATTTGGCAGTAAGTGACGAAGATTATAACGACGATGACGAGTATAATGATGATGGAGAAGATTATAACAATTTGAATGACAATAAGTGGCGTTGATAATGTTGGTGGCAAATATGGAGATGGTAATGAAAACAATTTGGCAGTAAGTGACGAAGATTATAACGACGATGACGAATATAGTGATCATGGAGAAGATTATAACAATTTTAATGACAATGAGTGACGTTGATAATGTTGGTGGCAAATATAGAGATGGTAATGAAAACAATTTGGCAGTAAGTGACGAAGATTATAACGATGACGAATATAGTGATGTTGGAGAAGATTGTAACAATTTGAATGACAATAAGTGACGTTGATAATGTTGGTGGCAAATATGGAGATGGTGATGAAAACAATTTGGCAGTAAGTGACGAAGATTATAACGACGATGACGAATATAGTGATGATGGAGAAGATTATAACAATTTTAATGACAATGAGTGACGTTGATAATGTTGGTGGCAAATATGGAGATGGTAATGAAAACAATTTGGCAGTAAGTGACGAAGATTATAACGACGATGACGAATATAGTGATGATGGAGAAGATTATAACAATTTGAATGACAATAAGTGACGTTGATAATGTTGGTGGCAAATATGGAGATGGTGATAAAAACAATTTGGCAGTAAGTGACGAAGATTATAACGACGATGACGAATATAGTGATGTTGGAGAAGATTGTAACAATTTGAATGACAATAAGTGACGTTGATAATGTTGGTGGCAAATATGGAGATGGTGATGAAAACAATTTGGCAGTAAGTGACGAAGATTATAACGACGATGACGAATATAGTGATGATGGAGAAGATTATAACAATTTTAATGACAATGAGTGACGTTGATAATGTTGGTGGCAAATATGGAGATGGTGATGAAAACAATTTGACAGTAAGTGACGAAGATTATAACGACGATGACGAATATAGTGATGATGGAGAAGATTATAACAATTTGAATGACAATAAGTGGCGTTGATAATGTTGGTGGCAAATATGGAGATGGTAATGAAAACAATTTGGCAGTAAGTGACGAAGATTATAACGACGATGACGAATATAGTGATCATGGAGAAGATTATAACAATTTTAATGACAATGAGTGACGTTGAGTGACGTTGATAATGTTGATGTGGCAAATTGCATAGAATGACAATGTGACGTTGAATGAAAACAATTTGACAGTAAGTGACGAAGATTATAACGACGATGACGAATATAGTGATGTTGGAGAAGATTGTAACAATTTGAATGACAATAAGTGACGTTGATAATGTTGGTGGCAAATATGGAGATGGTGATGAAAACAATTTGGCAGTAAGTGACGAAGATTATAACGACGATGACGAATATAGTGATGATGGAGAAGATTATAACAATTTGAATGACAATAAGTGACGTTGATAATGTAGGTGGCAAATATGGAGATGGTGATAAAAACAATTTGGCAGTAAGTGACGAAGATTATAACGACGATGACGAATATAGTGATGTTGGAGAAGATTGTAAAAATTTGAATGACAATAAGTGACGTTGATAATGTTGGTGGCAAATATGGAGATGGTAATGAAAACAATTTGGCAGTAAGTGACGAAGATTATAACGACGATGACGAATATAGTGATGTTGGAGAAGATTATAACAATTTGAATGACAATAAGTGACGTTGATAATGTTGGTGGCAAATATGGAGATGGATGATGAAAATTTTTTGGCAATGTTGATAATGTTGGTGGCAAATATGGAGTGAAAACAATTTGGCAAGATTATAACGACGATGACGAATATAGTGATGATGGAGAAGATTATAACAATTTTAATGACAATGAGTGACGTTGATAATGTTGGTGGCAAATATGGAGATGGTGATGAAAACAATTTGACAGTAAGTGACGAAGATTATAACGACGATGACGAATATAGTGATGATGGAGAAGATTATAACAATTTGAATGACAATAAGTGACGTTGATAATGTGGTGAGGTGGACAAATTATGGATGATGGTGATGATGAAAACAATTTGGACAATAAATGACGAAGATTATAACGACGATGACGAATATAGTGATGATGGATGAAGATTATAACAATTTGAATGGCAATAAGTGGCGTTGATAATGTTGGTGGCAAATATGGAGATGGTAATGAAAACAATTTGGCAGTAAGTGACGAAGATTATAACGACGATGACGAATATAGTGATGATGGAGAAGATTATAACAATTTTAATGACAATGAGTGACTTTGATAATGTTGGTGGCAAATATGGAGATGCCAGATGAAAACAATTTGACAGTAAGTGACGAAGATTATAACAACGATGACGAATATAGTGATGATGGAGAAGATTATAACAATTTGAATGACAATAAGTGACGTTGATAATGTTGGTGGCAAATATGGAGATAGTGATGAAAACAATTTGGCAGTAAATGACGAAGATTATAACGACGATGACGAATATAGTGATGATGGAGAAGATTATAACAATTTGAATGACAATAAGTGACGTTGATAATGTAGGTGGCAAATATGGAGATGGTGAAAACAATTTGAAAACAAGATTATAACGACGATGACGAATATAGTGATGATGACGAAGATTATAACGACGATGACGAATATAGTGATGTTGGGAGATGATAACTATTATGACAATGAGTGACGTTGATAATGTTGGTGGCAAATATGGAGATGGTGATGAAAACAATTTGGCAGTGAGTGACGAAGATTATAACGACGATGACGAATATAGTGATGTTGGAGATGATAACTATTATGACAATAAGTGACGTTGATAATGTTGGTGGCAAATATGGAGATGGTGATGAAAACAATTTGGCAGTGAGTGACGAAGATTATAACGACTATGACGAATATAGCGATGTTGGAGATGATAACTATTATGACAATAAGTGACGTTGATAATGTTGGTGGCAAATATGGAGATGGTGATGAAAACAATTTGGCAGTGAGTGACGAAGATTATAACGACGATGACGAATATAGTGATGTTGGAGATGATAACTATTATGACAATAAGTGACGTTGATAATGTTGGTGGCAAATATGGAGATGGTGATGAAAACAATTTGGCAGTGAGTGACGAAGATTATAACGACGATGACGAATATAGTGATGTTGGAGATGATAACTATTATGACAATAAGACGTTGATAATGTAGGTGGCAAATATGGAGATGGTGATGAAAACAATTTGTCAGTGAGTGACGAAGATTATAACGACGATGACGAATATAGTGATGTTGGAGATGATAACTATTATGACAATGAGTGACGTTGATAATGTTGGTGGCAAATATGAAGAAGGTAATGAAGACAATTTGGCAGTAAGTGACGAAGATTATAACGACGATGACGAATATAGCGATGTTGGAGAGGATGATAACGATTAGACCTATGGTGACAATGAGTGACGTTGATCATGATGAGCATGGGAATGATAAAAATGATAATGATTATGACGACAATGATTGAAAAACAAATGATACTATAAATAGGAATGTCGCGTTCCCCACTACAAATTTACAGAACATGACAATTGCTCATTTAAAAGCTGTCGGTTTACTTCTACTGCAGTTAATCGATGATAGAACGGTTTTAAGACTCGAGTTCCACTAGAAGAAAGAATTTATTTGACTACCAGCTAGTGCTTGTTAGTGTACAGAGCGTGTCGAATTATTGATGACATATAAAGCCCTGCGAACTATTCTTGGCTAGGATTCGGTGTGAACAGTTGTCAGCTTTGATGTGGAAATCTTCTCTCGTTTAACGCATTTCAAATATTCAGAAAAGGAGCAAGTGACGAGGAAAGTGGATTTAAGCCACCAACAGTAAATATGTTTCTTATCTTAAAATGTACTTCACAAAACTAAGCTTTTAAAAGCATTTTTAGAATCCACCTTTCTACATTTTCGAATGTTAAAAGTAAAGAAGAAGGGTTTAAAAAAACATATCTTTTAAGTCGTTACTTTCTTTTAAAGAGGTAATTTGCGACGATTTCAAGTAGTAAGAATTCTTTCAAAAACCTTATCTAATTATGTTTAATCACTGGGTAAGGAGCTGGTGGGGGCGCACTAAGAGCTTTAACTACCCTCATAACCGTAGTTCCATTTACAAAATGCAAAGATTTTACCTCGGAGACCGTGATGAGAACTTGCCTTGTGCCCGTTATGCTACTGGAGGGAGTCTTGTTTCTCTGCTACGGAATATTGGCCACATTATCCGTGTTAATGAACACGATCGAAGCCCCTCTCCTCCGGCCTGCAGCGGTCGTGGGAGGGTATTACTACCTCTGATAACTAGGCAAGCTAGTAGCACGTTATGTCTGCCTGCAGCACACGGCTGAACAACCAATCCGCTGCCGTAACAGCAGAGTTGGCGCGCGGGGCGAGCTGCTGTTTTGTTTTAGCGTTTACGCTCGTTTGCTTAAAGAAGCGTATCTCATAACCTTATCATAGGTACATCTTGCAGGCTACTAGAACCCTCTGTCTCGCAAGTTTACTCGGATGTATGAAGTACAGGAGCAAAAATGAGGGCAGTGCGAGTAAAAACAAGATGTGCCTTGTGAACTGTACATCTACGTACTGTATGACAGAGACCCGGAGATAGGCTATTCCTATGCTCCCGATACACAGGCCGGATTTAGGTATAATGATAAAATTTGCCGTTATGTTTGTATTTATTCACACTGCAAATGAGTAAATACCCGGTGGCAGTGGTAACTAATTACACTCAATAATTACAATAATAATAAAATACAGTCATAATATCTATACTAATAATAAATCTGTAGCCGAAATTTTTCTGGTAATTTTCTATTTTCCAAAAATAATTGGTCCTAACATATATAATTAACGACCCTGAAACCGAAAATCGCTTTTTTGAAATTTTTGTTTGTATGTCTGTCTGTATGTTTGTTACCTTTTCACGCGATAATGGCTGAACCGATTTCGATGAAAATTGGAATATAAATTAAGTTCGTTGTAACTTAGATTTTAGGCTATATGGCATTCAAATTACATTATTTAAAAAGGGGGGGTTATAAGGGGGTCTGAATTAAATAAATCGAAATATCTCGCTTATTATTGATTTTTGTGAAAAATGTTACATAACAAACATTTCTTTAAAAATCATTTTCGATAAGTTTTATTCTTTGAAAAATTTTGATAGGACTGATATTTAATGAGATAAATGAGTTTCAAAATTAAAATAACTGCCATCTAAGGCGGTGTAATGAAATAAATGAATTCGTCTATAAGGGGCCTTGGTCAACAACAATCGAAAGCTATGAATCATAGCCTACAGAGACTGTTTCTGTGTTTGTATGAAGTAATATCGGAAGCTAAATTAACCGATTTGTGTAATTATTATTTCACCATCGGAAAGTGTAGTTTCTCTATATGGATATAATGCTAAAATGTTATTACTAGTTTTTACAGTGGAGCGAACAGAAGCAGTGGGGGAAATCGGGATGCGACGTAGGCAAACGGACGACAGTACCTGTGCGAAAATATGATTCAATAATGGAAATTTTCGTCACTGGAAAACGCGAACATATTTCTGAAACGTACTATAATCACTAACTCAGTACGGCGGCCTTGGTTCTATACGGACGACAGTTGGGTTGGAACTTCGTTAGTAGAAGGGGTGGGAGTGAAGTACATTCAAAAACTCAGGTACAATAAAAGTTGAAGTAAAAATAAAATAGTGTCCCTGTATAATAAACACACATCCAATTTGATTTTCAACAATGCATTCTTGTTTTTACAAGCAGTTAAATTAAAGCAATTTCATAGTATAACGTGATACCTGTAGTACAATATAACTATGCAGCTGCACACTTTCCTTTTACTCTCGCCGCGACTGCGACAATGCGATAACAAAACAATATCCGCTTCCACAAGGTGTTCAAGAACAAACTTCAGAAAAGATTTACCAACAAGTGTTTTAAAAACAAATTTCACTGTAAAATGAAAATGGAAAAAAAAAGAGAGAAAAAAAGAGAGAGAAAACGCCGCCCACCTGAGGCAACTGCCTAGGTTGTCTAGGCCTAAATCCTGCACTGCCGATACTGAAGTCCACAGCAACTGACCAACGTTTTCCTAAAAAAATATATAGGCCTATTTACACTTCGTTACACAATAAGAAAATCGGCAAATATCCAATATGTATGCGCCATTCATAAAATATCTTGAAAATCGCTAGAATTTATAATATGGAGGAGTGGAAATTGGATGTGATCACAAAGACAGCTGTATGCCCACCAAACTCTCCCTTACATACCTTACTTAAACCTATACACTGCGTGAATTAAGGCCACCGCCATATTTCCTTATTGTGACGTAATATGAGCAAGAGAATGACAGAATTTTCAAAGTTACCAACTGTGAAGAAAGACGTGCGCGGTATGTGATATGAACCTAACCTCTCAAATAATACTACATACCTAGTCTAACTTAACTTCTCACATAATACTACACACCTAATTTAAGCTAATCTAACCTCTCACATATGATAAAATTCCTGCACGTAAATATCATATGTTCTTCGATACATCATAATAATATGATATGCATAAGTAATCACTTAGTGATTCAAGACGGTGCTCGTCCCGTTGGATCCCGGCCACTTAGTCACTCGTATTGAGTGCACTTTTGTACATAGTGCGTTGGACATTGTGCCACTGCCACATATTCTGTGAGACAGTACATGAGGGTAGGGAAAATTGAGAGGTGATTCGATCCGGCATCGGAATTGGAATCCGGTGTGGCTTAGTGGATAAAGCGTCAGCACGTACAGCTGAAAACCCGAGTCCGAGTCCCGGTGCCGGAGAGAATTTTCTCTGTTCTATCCATCCTTTATCATATGATAACGCACAATTCCTGCACGGAAGTATCATATTGTCACCTGAATACAAGAACTAGGTAACTCAATTTTTCCTATTTTGAGATATTGCCTATTTACTTATTTATTGCAATAAGGAATATGTCCCGTTTTCTTTTACCTATCTGATACATTTGAAAACAGATGTTGCTGGTATCGTTCGATCAGTTACCTAGTTCTTGCATTACAGTCTGTGCGATTTTTGCTATGCTGTAACAGAGATAACTAAAAAAACGCAAATTTTGAGTTACCTAGTTCTTGCATTCAAGTGACGATATGTACTTCGGTACATCATAATATTTTGAGTTATTTTTAAGAGTATCAATGTTTATATATTAATAATAATAACAATAATAATGATTTATTTTATCTGGCAGAGTTAAGGCCGTAAGACCTTCTCTTCCACTTAAGCAGCAAAAAGTATACATACATATGTATGAACTTACAAAGAATTCAACAATTTGATTTAAATAAGAGCTATATGTATACAAGAGTTATTTACGAATTAAACAACAAAATACTATGAACTATTAATTAAACACTGAAATACAAACTATGTAGCAGAATTAAGCTAAAATAAGTTACATAGAATGTTAATATATTTCAAATAATGTTAGATAATAGAAAGAGATTATTATGAGACAATTTTGAAAATACACCACTATCAGGATGCATGTCTAAAGGAAGGAGTAACAATGTAGACAGTGATAGTTTAAGTCAGTATGATTGGAATGAAATGCTAAGAAGGTTATCTTTTAAGCTGTTTTTAAAAGCGTTTATTGTCTTGCAGCCCCGAATACTTTGTGACAGGGAATTCCATTGTCGCGGGCTGGATACTATAAAAGATTATGAATAACGAGATGTTCTATGAAGAGCTATACTTAACGCGCCACAGATAAGTGATCTGGTATTTACGTCGTGGTTAGAGTATAGATAAGAGAAACGAGAAAAAGGTAATTTGGTGTTGAAGTGTGCAGAATTCGAAAGAGTAAAGACAAAGAGTGTAAAGTTCTACGTTCTTTAAGTCGGAGCCACGAAAGACCTGCGAAGGACGGTGATATGTGATCATATCGTCGGATGTTGCATACGTATCTGACGCACATATTCTGAACTCGCTGTAACTTGACTGACAGTTCAGAACGCAGGTCACTTAACAAAACGTCACAATAATCGAAATGCGGCATTACTAGGGTTTGTACTAGGGTAAGTTTTAATTGCTGGGGCAAGAAGTTTCTTAAGCGACTCAAGCAGTGAATGGAGGAACAGATTTTTTTTATCGTTTCTTTAACTTGAAAATTCCAATTTAGATTATTATCGAAAAAGAAGCCAAGATTTTTTAAGACAGATGAATAAGGGGTTAGCGTGTTGTTAAGAGTAACAACTGAAATATTACTGTTATTAAGAGAGTGAACTAAACTCTTATGGCCAATAATTATAGCACAGTTTAGTATATATGGTTGCGAAGCTCAATACTTACTAAATATGCAAACATAGACAGTTGAAATATGCATCCCTAGATAGTTGCTAGCCAGCAGGATCGCTACTATCTCATCACAGACTCTTTCCCTAGCAGACGATAAAATGTATTGTACTTTTTATATCGTGATCTTTTGAAAAATTAATACCTTCCTTCCACTATTGAAATACGAAATACATCAGGTTTATATATTATTTTCATAAAGTATATATTATATTTTATAAACTCACCTTCCTGGATCTTTCGGAAGGATAACTCTGACCTCTTTTTCTTAGAATTTATAGTGCAACAAACGTCATTGTCCCATATTACTCAAATTATTGTATTTTAGCCATTTATAGTTATTACAACCGATAACGAACATTTCACAGTTTACACAACTTTTCACAACAATGCGAAATACGGCACAGTCAATGCCTTTTCGATCTAGACCAGGCCGTAATATATGTTCGGGTTTTCTATTTCAGTGTATGGAGCTCAGTGAATTATTATATTATAACTTTATTGCGTATCATAGCTAAGTTTTATTTACTGTAATGTGTCCATAAGTTCCGTTTACATCTTGTTGCATAATATGTTGCAGAAATAATTACAAAACTGTGTTATTTTAATGTGAAGAGAATTTTACATGTTAACATAATCTTTTCGCATCAACATTTTAAGTTTAGAATGGAAGCTATTTTGAAGTTTAATAAAAAAATAATTTATATTGTGATTTTAATATAGCACATCTACATTCCTTGATAAAGACAGAAAATTTATCATACCACTCTTATGAAATTAGTGTACGTACGATTGTTACTTCGTCTCTTAGGTAGTAGATAAATACAATAATTCAATACTCAATTGTAGTATTAAAATACAGACAAATTGAATGTGCGGAGTATCATACATGACATTATGCTTAATTATAATGTATAATTGCGAATTTAGGAATATAAGATATACTAAACATAACCTATAATATTTCCATATGAATGACAGGGCATTTGAGACCACTAAAATTAGACAGAAATGGGCAACTGGGATAGTAAACATAACCCACAATTTCAACATATCTAAATATTCGTGCGGTGCAATTGAAAATTATTGAATGGTGCATAAACGAATGTACAAGAATTTCGCAATATTTAATCGAAATAAAGGCAGGTAGGTCTATTACACATACGAACAACGTAATTTTCACACCAAAAATAATATTACACCTTAACTCGCAAGGAATTATGTCTGAAGTGTCTCCTAATCATTGTTTTAAATTTTATTAATACAATTACACTACATTTTACAGAAATATATGCCACTTTTATGCATTCAATTAATTTATATGGTTGAAACGCCGCCCTTCGTGATCGGGTTAAGCGAGTCACATGGTCTGCCTTATGGCCTGTATTAGATCACGATGGCAGTAACACAGTCTATTGTTCCTAGTACACACAGAGCTCCAAGCGGCTAGCAACTATCGGGAGAAATGCAAAAAATTACCCCAAGCTTCGCGACTGTATATACAGGGACATCATTTTATTTTTACTTCAATTTTTATTGTACCTGAGTTTTTTAATGTACTTCACTCCCACCCCTTCTACTAAGGAAGTTCCAACTCCACACAGAACCAAGACCGCAGATAGTAAGCAGTACTGAGTTACTGAGTATAGTACGTTCCAGAAATATGTTCGCGTTTTCCAGAGACGAAAGAGCTTTCAATATTGAATCATATTTTCGCACAGGTACTGTCCGTTTGCCTACGTCGCATCCCGATTTCCCCCACCTGCTTCTGCTCGCCTCTCTGTAATAGCTGGGCTGTCTTAGCTCTTTTCTGAAAACATTAATTTCTCTTAGGAATTGGAAGTTTACGTAATATTATACAGCTGTTTAATTTAACTTAAATAAAAGGGCCTCGTTAAGTAATTAACTGTCACGTGATTTCCTCCCTTTCTACAATCCTGCGGCATAACCACTTGGACGGACAGTAGGTAGCATGTCTGAGTAAATTTAAATTTTCGGGTCGGGCAGAAGTGAAGATTGAATTTACAGTACGTAGAGTAGGTACAGAATTATTTCAACATGAGTTACTAGTACGAAGGACGAAACTGGCAATTGGAATTAGATGCAATAGTCTATAGTGCGATAATATGCAGAAAAGAACTGAAGCCTATATCGAAATGAACGGCCACCATTTTCAAAATTGTGTTTAAATATTCATATTATGATTATTTTTCAATTTAACTTCTTTCTCTATATTGTACGCTAATGTGCTGTAGACAGTATAATATACACTGCATAATGAATACGTTCGCATGGATAACTCACTTCGTGAGTAAAAACACTTATTCTTAATACAGTACTGTACTTTGATTAAAGAAAAACCTAATGAAAATTATCAAACTGAAAATCGCGATATTTCCTAGTTTACGTAAATGGATGAACTACTTTTCTTCCTTCCTATACCTAGTAGAGTAATTTGTGTTTTACGCCAGTATCATCGAACTCCAGTCTTGGAGGGGGGAGCAAGCGGTGTTTCCGGTTCTCTAAAGGTACAGACAGGTTAATATTAAAAATGTTAGTAAAAATAAAATGATGTCCCTGTACTTGACTGTGATTATAGCTTGAGTCTTATTGGAAAACAAATGCACACGCAAAGAGCATCCCTCAATCTACACGCGTGATATCTGTTGGTGCTAGTTCAGGATATCCCTATTTGCAGTGCTTCCCGTGTATCTGCATTCATTTCTTTTTATTTTGAAACTTGGGAATATTTCTCTCCCGGACACCCGTTATTACAATATCCTGCCCCATCTAAACCTACACCTTCCCTGTTAGAGGCTGTCGTGTCCCTGAAGTGAGCGGTTGCTGTTTCATGTGGATTTGCGTTGTTTTGCAAGTTTAGCCGGGGCGCTGGCCTCTTGATCACGTACCCCACTTCGATCACGTTCCGCCGGGATGTATGCACACTGTAGGCCGCTGCCGCAGGTGGCGAGCGGTGTACACTTTTCACAGCATAAGAGGTTCTCAGCTACACGATCAACTTGCTAACTTAGTTTATTCCGCCTCTAACGACTTGGAAGGTCTATAATGAGGTTTATTCTGCATTCATCACTGCCAGGGATAAAAGAAGCTTCATCTCAAATCTTCAGCAATTTCAAGTGGAAGAATACTTGTTAAATTCACTAAGGTAAATTTTGTGTCCATTGGTGAAATTCAATATCCTCATCGTTCTATATACACTTTTAAATCTTATACAGAGTGAGTTATAATTACTGTATGTTTGGAAAACGCGTGAGCGTGCTCCTGGATAAGATATAAGAACAATTCCTTGTATGAAAATTTGACGGAAAATGCTTATTTATTGGAAAAAATAGTAATAATGATTTTTGTTTTCATAAGTAGTATTGTCGGACATAGTGTAATGGACTTTTATGTAATGTACAGACATCGAGATTTTGGACCCAATAGAATAAGTTTACTACGTCCGTACTATAGTCAGCTTTTTCAATGTGTTGGAGTCGGCAGAAGAAGAGACATATGTACATGAAACCAAGTTCAGACCAGTCTGCTGGTACTGTACAGTGACGTTCCAAAAAAAGGCAACTAATTTATCAAACATTAAAATAAAATGATTGTTAGAGGAGAAAAATTCTATAGAACCAAAAAATTAATCTTTACATAGATTAAAATAAAAATCCTATCATGCGAAATTTTCAAAATTAATTAATATGCATTTCCTTTCGGCTTCTGTCATAAGCACAAGTGCAATACTTACTCAACATACATAATAATTCTACACAACTTATGAAGTACAATACATGGTACTGTATGATTTGAGGCTTTCTCGGCGTTGTTCGCTAATATGTTTTCGCGGGATATCAGCCGAGTTAAGATTTTGGAATGCTCCAAGCTTTCGACTGCTATCTCTGCAGCCATCTTCAGGGGCGGAGCTTACGAGCGATGACAATTCCCGGCCCCGGATTGGCTCCGCCAACAATCCCGTTTCACCTGAGACAGCCACATTCTTTCGACTTTCTGTTCGGACATCACTTCCCTGAAGATGGCTGCAGAGATAGCAGTCGAAAGCTTGGAATTCCAAAATCTTAACTCGGCTGATATCCCGCGAAAACATATTAGCGAATACATGGTACTGTTACAATGTAGCCTACTACAACACACATTCTGAAGGTCTCAAAACTAAACTTTCTTCGGTAGTCGGCAAGACAAAGGTTATATTGGGAGAAGCTCCGCTCTACATCACATGATGTAATGGATTTATTTTATGATGAAAGAGTGATGGAACGGAGAAAAATTCTCTCCGGCGCCGGGATTTGAACCCGGGTTTTCAGCTCTACGTGCTGATGCTTTATCCATTAAGCCACGCCGGATACAACCCCGACGCCGGTTAGAATCGTCTCAGATTAAGCTCCATCTCTTGGGTTCCCTCTAGTGGCCGCCCTCTCCACTACGTCATAGATGTCTATGAACGCAGGACCGAAGTCCATACATGTGTTGAGGTGCACTCGAATGAGTGACTGGTTGGCCGGGATCCGACGGTATGGGCGCCGTCTTAAATCACAAAGTGATTTATTACGCATATCATATATATATATTTTGATGTACCGAAGTACATATGATATTTCCATGCAGATATTCTGCGTCATCATATGATGAAAGAGTGATGGAACGGAGAAAAATTCTCTCCGGCGCCGGGATTTGAACCCGGGTTTTCAGCTCTACGTGCTGATGCTTTATCCATTAAGCCACGCCGGATACAACCCCGACGCCGGTTAGAATCGTCTCAGATTAAGCTCCATCTCTTGGGTTCCCTCTAGTGGCCGCCCTCTCCACTACGTCATAGATGTCTATGAACGCAGGACCGAAGTCCATACATGTGTTGAGGTGCACTCGAATGAGTGACTGGTTGGCCGAGATCCGACGGTATGGGCGCCGTCTTAAATCACAAAGTGATTTATTACGGATATCATATATATATTTTGATGTACCGAAGTACATATGATATTTCCATGCAGATATTCTGCGTCATCATATGATGAAAGAGTGATGGAACGGAGAAAAATTCTCTCCGGCGCCGGGATTTGAACCCGGGTTTTCAGCTCTACGTGCTGATGCTTTATCCACTAAGCCACGCCGGATTTATTTTAGTAAGTTATTTTATTACGCTTTATCAACATCTTACGTGATTTAGCGTGTGAATGAGATGAAGATAATGCCAGTGAAATGAGTCTGGGATCCCGCACCGAAAGTTATCCGGCATTTGTTCATATTGGGTTGAGCCCGGAAAAAAACTCAACGAGGTAACTTGCCTCGACCGGGAATCGAACCCGGGCCACCTGGTTTCGCGGCCAGACGCGCTAACCGTTACTCCACAGGTGTGGATGATGTAATGAATGCAAAACGAAAAAACACTAAGTCATTGAAAACTATCTTCGCTACCCAGCAGTGTCCGTAGACTTCTTCCCTGCTAGCTTGTCTTTCACGTCACAGAATATCGCATATATTCTTAGACTAATCACATAGATAACCACATGCACAGATCAAAACTAGACTACTAGCTATCTTCTGTCCTCTCTTCTGATAAAGTGAACTAGGTGTAAGGGACTGTTTTTATTGTCAGAACAGTACCTCCTCTCCCTGCCTTATGAGTATGATTGAGTAAATAAAGCACACGGGACGACAGGTAGGTCGCTACCATCACTGCCCCCACCCACTACAGTCCAGGTATCCAACTTGAAATCGCACTGTTTTCATCTATCGGATCTAAAGTCTCTAAGCCTGGTAACTTACTTACTTACTTACAAATGACTTTTAAGGAACCCGAAGATTCATTGCCGCCCTCACATAAGCCCGCCATCGGTCCCTATCCTGTGCAAGATTAAGCCAGTCTCTATCATCATACCCCACCTCCCTCAAATCCATTTTAATATTATCCTCCCATCTACGTCTCGGCCTCCCTAAAGGTCTTTTTCCCTCCGGTCTCCCAACTAACACTCTATATGCATTTCTGGATTCGCCCATACGTGCTACATGCCCTGCCCATCTCAAACGTCTGGATTTAATGTTCCTAATTATGTCAGGTGAAGAATACAATGCGTGCAGTTCTGTGTTGTGTAACTTTCTCCATTCTCCTGTAACTTCATCCCTCTTAGCCCCAAATATTTTCCTAAGCACCTTATTCTCAAACACCCTTAACCTATGTTCCTCTCTCAGAGTGAGAGTCCAAGTTTCACAGCCATATAGAAGAACCGGTAATATAACTGTTTTATAAATTCTAACTTTCAGATTTTTGGACAGCAGACTGGATGATAAGAGCTTCTCAACCGAATAATAACACGCATTTCCCATATTTATTCTGCGTTTAATTTCCTCCCGAGTGTCATTTATATTTGTTACTGTTGCTCCAAGATATTTGAATTTTTCCACCTATTCGAAGGATAAATCTCCAATATTTATATTTCCATTTCGTACAATATTCTGTCACGAGACATAATCATATACTTTGTCTTTTCGGGATTTACTTCCAAACCGATCGCTTTACTTGCTTCAAGTAAAATTTCCGTGTTTTCCCTAACCGTTTGTGTATTTTCTCCTAACATATTCACGTCATCTGCATAGACAAGAAGCTGATGTAGCCCGTTCAATTCCAAACCCTCCTGTTATCCTGAACTTTCCTAATGGCATATTCTAAAGCGAAGTTAAAAAGTAAAGGTGATAGTGCATCTCCCTGCTTTAGCCCGCAGTGAATTGGAAAAGGATCAGATAGAAACTGACCTATCTAAGCCTGGTAATGTATACCTAATAACATGGACATTAAAATTGTGGACATTATAAAAAGGACCTAACGTCTGTGTTTCGGAAGAAATGTGTGAGCACGTTAAAAATAAGAAAGAACAATATTTTTCTAGTGCTAATGTAATAGACAGTGAAACTGACAGAATAATTTCGTTAGGAGAATGTTTAACTGATGGCAGTGATGCATCAGATGACTTGTCAATCAGTAGCGACAATGGTTCGGATTAATGGAGGGAAACTCCAACTCCTCCTCCACTGCAGCGGTATGGTTTAGTAATCTATAACGAAGTTTTCCTAGTTGTTAATCTGTAATTGTCTTTTCACTTTAAATGAACTGGATAGTGTAGATGACTTCAAGATATATATATACAGGGACATCATTTTATTTTTACTAACATTTTTAATATTAATCTGGCTATACCTTTCTATTAACGATTGAAACAGGAAACACCGTTTGCTACCCCTTCCACGACTGGAGTTCGATGCTAATGGCGTAAAATACAAATCACTTTACTAGGTATAGGAGGGAAGAAAAGTAGTTCATCCATTTATGTAAACTAGGAAATATCGCGATTTTGAGTTTGATAATTTTCATTAGGTTTTTGTTTAATCAAAATACAGTACTGTATTACCACTTGGTGTTTTTACTCACGAACTGAGCTATCCATTCGGACGTATTAATTATGCAATGTATATTGTACTGTTACATCACATTAGCGTAGAATATAGATAATGAAGTTAAATTGAAAAATAATCATAATATGGATATTTAAACACATTTTTGAAAATGGTGGCCGTTCATTTCGATACAGGCTTCAGTTCTTTTGTGCATATTATCACACCATAGACTATTGTACCTAATTCCAATTACCAGTTTCGTCCTTCGTACGAGTAACTCATATTGAAATAATTCTGTACCTACTCTATAAAAGAGTATCTTACGTACTGTAAATTCAATCTTCACTTCTGCCCGATCCGAAAAGATAAAATTACTCAGAAATATTATCTACTGTCCGTTCAAGTTGTTTTGTCGCAGGGTCGTAGAATCACGTGACAGTTAATTACTTAACGAGGCCCTTTTATTTAAGTTATTTTAAATACTTTTATAATATTACGTAGACGTCCAATTCCTAACAGAAATTAATGTTTTTAGAAAAGAGCTAAAACAGCCCAGCTACTATACTTTACAGAGGGGGAACAGAAGCAGGTGGGGAAACCTGGATGCGACGTAGGCAAACGGACGACAGTACCAGTGCGAAAATATGATTCAATATTGAAAGCTCTTTCGTCACTGGAAAACGCGAACATATTTCTGGAACGTACTATACTCAGTAACTCAGTACTGCTTACGCGCCCTCGGCTCTGTGTCGTGAACGGTTGGAAGTTTACTAGTAGAAGGGGTGGGAGTGTAGTACATTCAAAAACTTAGATACAATAAAAATTGAAGTAAAAATAAAATGATGTCCCTGTATATGAAATAACTTTCTAATACAAATTCTCTTCGACTCTGTCCTTATCCACGACACATCTTATAGCCTAGACCAGCGATGGGGGAAAAGTAACACAGTGTGTTCCCTTCCCCTGAATCATAGTTGAACCCCTCCCACTGCCAGCTAGCAGACTACTCATTCCTGTATCTGTTTCCGTCCACATCACGACCACTCTGTCACAACAAGTCTGCAAGTATCAGTGGTGGAATCATGTTGTAAATGTCCACCATTGAAAGAAGCCACGTATGTCAAATATCTGGGTATCATTATTGATCAGAATTTAAAATGGCCTCATCACATTACTTATCTTTGTAAGAGGCTTCGTAAAACAATTTATAAATTCGTTAATCTTCGATGCTACTTACCTAGTAGAGTTCTACGAAATGTTTATTTGGCCATTATTCAGTCTATCATTCAATATGGTATAATTGTTTGGGGTGGAAGTACAAAAATTAATCTTAGTCCGTTAAATTTACTACAAAAACGAATAATTAAAATTTGTTTGAAGAAACGTTTCGATTATCCAACTAAATTAATTTATTCTAAATTTAATGTATTTAATATTGAACAAATTTATAAGTATACGCTGTTAAAATTTTATCATAAAAATCGTAATAAGTTTGTATTACAGACACACAATTATGACACAAGACGAAATATTAATTCAACATTAGTAGAACCTAAATGTCTCACATCTGCTGGTCTAAAGCAAAGCATAAATTTTGTCCCTCGGTTGTACAATGCTTTAACTAAATTACACCCAAAACTTCTAACATGTAACCCACTAACATATAACAAGAAAATTAGAAACGTGTTAATATTTTCAATTTGATTAAATAAATTTATAGCCTATGTGTATGAATTAATCAACCCATATTATATTTGTATGCTATAATTTTGAAATATATATTAGTCCTACTTTTCACGTGCGATATTATTCTTCTCTAGTGTTAATATTATATTATATAATTCCATTGCCGCTGTAATTATATTTTAGTTCCTATTTTATTTTACTTATTTATTTATATTATTATTATTTTTTATTTTAATATTATATCTGAACTGCGACCGAGCACGAGCGCTGCTCATTCGATCTCAAAATTTTGTTAATACTGCTGTATCTTCTTTTTTATATTGCTTGTATTATTTTATTTGTATTTCTCTTTGTTGTTTTGTAATTATATTTCTTTATTCTGTATATTTGAAATAAATAAATAAATAAATGTCCCATAGCAAAGTAAAAAGATACATTTACAAAGACGAATGGGAATATAAGTCCTTTTGTGTTCCTCGAAATAACAAAGCATTGTGTTTATTGTGCAACAAGGAGGTATTGTACTCCTTGTTTAGTATGTTCCGGCATTTTAAATCCCCCATGAACAGAATTATAATGAGAAGAATTTGGCAGATAAATGTTTGAATTTGTATTTATATTGTGAAGACATTCTTATAACAGAAATCCTGATATTACAGTATCGTGACGGTTTTGTGTAGTCGTTTTACAGATTAAACGCTAATTTATGTCCTTTTTAAATAGGGCCATCTCGCAATAAGAAATTGGAAGAATTAAAACATTCATTAAAAACCAAAGACAAGCCAGCTTCAATTTGTTTAGCAACAAACATACTTCGTGTTAATTATCTTTTCTTAAAACATATAGCAGAGGTGTTCTCAAAGGGAGTAAAAACTTCGGCCCAAGGTTTTATAACACGATAATAGCTAAATTCCTAAACATACAATTTGCTAATACTCTTTATTTAAAAAAATCAATTAAAACTTCCTGTTAACAGAGAAAATTTAAAGTTCAATTATTGTGATATCTGTATTTCTTCTTCTTCTTCTTCTTCACCTTCTTGTTCTTCTTTTTTACTTTTTACTCTATTATTTAATAAAATGTCTTAACATTATGCTATGTGGAATGCTCCTAAGCACGAGTATTTAACTTACTCTTTCTGGGGTGCTAGAGTGTTTTTATATTAAAAATGCATTATGTATCTTTGTTCTGGCAATAAATTATTATTATTATTATTATTATTATTATTATTATTATATTATTATTATTATTATTATCTGTTGTTTTATTGTAACGGGCTGATATCATCATAATTGATAGGCAGAAGGATAAGGGTGTCATTCTTGATCCCACAATCCATTTTCAGATGCATGAGCAACAGCCACAAGAGGTGTGTCGTGAAAAACAAGTCATATATGAGCCTTGTTGTCAGCATCTCGGAGCACAATACCACATCACACATTGGACAGTTTTTGGGCTCATGTTCGGTGCCCGTGGCACGATCCCACGTGAAACTTTAAATCAACTTAAACAATATAAAATTTCTGATGCAACGATTGATGCCATAGGATCTCACGTGTTAAAATCATCCTTAGCTATAATTAGTAATCATTTGTACCCAACAAAATTTTTATTGTAAATGATTTCCTACGTTTTCTTATCTTAATGTTTTTTCTTTTTCTTTCCAAGTGTCACAAAATTGTTTTGTTTATTTATTATTCTTTATGAATTGATTAGTAGGCCGATCTTTCGAACCCTTATTTAGGGCGGCTTTTGTTTCTACAAATTATCTTTGTTAATTATTCGTGCTATCAGTTCGTCTGTTGCAAGAAAAGTATTTGCATTCTATTTACTTTCTTCATTACTCATTCGATCTGTTTACGGAATGAATTAACACAATTTATTATTTTCGTTCTATTTATGTAAATGCATTTTAATTAAAATGTAAAGGCTTGTTTCGTTCTATTAACATTTATCAGCACCCTATTACTTTAGGTCAGGAGTATAACAACACAACAATTACATTGCGTTTCTACTGGGTTACGCCACTGCACACCTTTGGACTCGCCTTGTAAACAATCAAACGAAATACGCCTCACCTTGCTGGTTTAGATGTGGAGTGAGTAAGTGTTGCTTATGTTCGTTCCACCACTTTTCCTCATCGCTGGCCTAGACCTTAACAAGAATCGAACCTCGGTCGTTTTGGTGAGAAACCGTCAGCCGACAGAGTTATAGTTGGCACTTCTTGGAATATATTATGTTATCTGCATACACAGTAATATATACTTACGAGTAATGCAAATTGAATATTGGAATCATCGAATGAAAATATCCAGGTTTTTGGTTTAAAATGTGAAACTATTTAATATGCTAAATTATGTGAGTATGAATTATGTATAAGTTATTTATGAAAGCTGTAATTACCATGTTATACGAGATATTTGAACTGCACAATGATTAAATGTTAATTCGGTACTGGAAGACTCTGATATACGGTTACATTGGGAATTAAATATCACTGTAGTTATTGCCGTCATCAATAGCATCCTTGTTACCATCGCTGAAGATTAAGATAGTACTATTTCTTCCCCAGAGATCGCGTCATCATCAGTTGTTACAATGCTTAACATTTGATCCGAAGTTGTCTTATTTCTTTCTTCAAATTTATGATCGACCGCCTTGGCGGCTCTGAAGAAGCGTACGTGCTGCCTATCCAAGCGGCCCTTGATTCGATTCCCGGCGTAGGTAATAGGAAAATTTAAAGTGTGTGATCTCAAAACGCATTAAGTTCATTTTTATGAAAAAAACTGGGCTAGTTTTTTTATCCACCGGTGTATAAACTGAGAGAGTTTTCAAGTGACATGGACAATGACATAATTAGTTAGGATACAATTAATTATGATACTTAATCACTCATTTAAAGTTTGTGTGACTGCAACGTGTGTATATTTTTGTGTGGCTTTACTTTGTTTATAGTGTTTTTATTCTCTCTCTCTTTATTTCTTGTGTAGCTTTACTTTGTATATAGTGTATTTTTTTCTGTTTATTTCTATTATTGTATTTATGTTCCTGGTGTTGTGGAAGAGAAGGCCTGATGGCCTTAACTAGGGCCTACACCAGAATAAATAAATAAATAAATAAATAAATAAATAAATGAAAAATGAATAAATAAATAAATAAATAAATGAATAAATACACAAATAAATAAATAAATAAATAAATAAATAAATAAATAAATAAATAAATAAATAAATAAATAAATAAATAAAAAAATAAATAAATAAATAAATAAATAAACTTTTAGACAAGGATTGAAGTTGTTTTGGAAGAAAACGAGCTTAAAATATAATGATAGAGGTCTCATACATAATCTGTATAAATAATAAAAATGGCCAAATGAACTGAACGAGTTTTGGAATCATACTCTTCCATTAATTTGTCTATGAGGCTGGATGGCTGTCCGCTGTCTTGTGTTTGTTCTGTGTTGTCTCATCTGTGTTCCTGCGTTGTGCCAATCCCATATACAGGAGGTTAACAATGTCTAGATGTCTAGTTCTGATTCAGAGCCAATACCCTCCCTCCCGTATAAACAAAGCCACCGTTTCTGACGCGTGAAATAAGTAATGGGAACGTTGAGAGCGAGTATCTTATCTTTGTGGGAGGGCTTGGGCCAATGATCGCTCTGGGGAGGCATTGGTTGAACGGAGCTACCAATCGCTTGCAGGGAGTGGATCATTTCTATCTGAACATTCTACCACGAGCATCTTATCCTTAGCGGCCTGGAGCTGATGCTGCCCGCAACACGCTCCGGCACAGATAGACTCCGCCCCCATACGTGCCAAGTGACTCTACAGATTCCTGGGACGGACTACAGCTACAATGTTGCAAGCTGGTCGCATCGTTCAGTGGCTTTAAATTAGTGGTATTTAAATTAAATTTACACTAAAACCGTCCACGCTATTGAAATACGCCAGAGGGATGAATGATTCTGTATTACATTTTCTATCGATATAGGCAAAAATCGCGATCCTACTCTTTATAGTTACAGAATAAGAGGATGTTAAACTTTGGGAAAAACATTTTTTCCTTAGGAAGCTATGGACTTTCCACCAACATGGTATTATATTTTGTGCGAGATCGTGCGTATTTGCTTGTTTTTCGCACAGAACCAATACGCGGTAAGTGTGAAATACCACATTCAGTATTCCCAACGTAACACACATAACAGTTTCCCTCTTCTTACCGCTTAAGCGCGACATTCATTTTACTGCTTTAGGCTTTTAAAATATTATTTTTAGAGACGTTTAACATAGTAATAATTATAAATTGGAAACTTACCACTGCAATTTCACCTAAATTGCAATGTTAATTATTGTTTTTAAATATTTGCAAAAATTAAGTAAACTCTACAACACCACAAAAGTTACTGCATTTGTAATGCAAGTAACATTATGGAAGCCTTTAAAAAATCAACAAGATTCCAGATGCCGATGTTATTACTGCAATATGTTATATAAATAATATTGTTAAAATACACTAAAATGACAAAAAAAACACTTTAATATTTGCTGGTATTTTGCAAAATATTATCTTCTCATACAATATTAAAGGTAGCCATCTGTTGTTATGGAGACGGCCTACATTGTTGATTGTTTTTTGTTTTATAAACAAGAAAACCAAATATTCCAATTTTGTTGTAGTCTCAGCTAAACAATTTTGTCTCAACCATTTTGTGCTTCATTATCGTTATCATTCGTTATTTCTTTATTTTTACATTTTGTGAGTTTAAGTGGGGTTGTAACATGTCTTAAAACAAGATGCGACCTGAAGATGTGGCTCGAGCTGTAGTCCTTTCAGATAATGGACGCACTATTTGACATTGCAAATGTTATGAATACGAAGAAGCACAACCCATGATAACCCATGATGCCATAAAACGGTATAGAGATACCTAGAATGTCCCAGAAGACCAGGTTCGGTGTCCAAGAGCTACAAATCCAAATGAAGACAGATATATGGTGTTGAGAGTTCTTAAGCGCAACCTGCCAGCTACTAGTGTAGCCCAGCAATTTGTTAACATGCATGGACGCCCAATTTCAGCCAAAACAGTTAGAAGGAGGTTGAAAGAAAGTGGACTGATATCAAGTAGACCTGCAACTGGTCCCAGACTTCAGGATGCATCGAGTTGAATGACTGCGTTTTGCAAATGATCACAGGGATTGGAGAAATGGACAGTGGAGCTGTGTTCTGTTCACCGGTGAGTCCTGTTTCAATCTGTGCTCACCTGATGGACGTGAAAGAGTTTGGAGAAGGAGGGAGAACGATTTTCACAGCGTTGCATTTCCGAAAATGTGCTGTATGGAGGTGGTGGAGTGATGGTTTGGGCAGGAGTGTACGGATGCTCGTACAGAGTTTTTTTTGTTGAAAATGGAAGACTAACAGCTGATAGATATATAAATGAATGTTTGGCTGATCATGTTGTGCCATTTGGCCAATTTGTAGGCGATAATTTTGTTTTAATACATGATAATGCACGGCCGCATATTGTCCATGCGGTCGGAGATTATCTCCAAGAAGTGGGAATCCATGTTCTTCCATGGCCAGTTAAGGTCCAGACATGAACCGAATTGAACATGTGTGGGACATGCTGGGACGGCGTGTTAAGAATAGACACCGAGACCAGAATCGTTACAAGAGTTGAGGCGAGCAATTGGCAAAGAATGGGAACTTATTCCTCAAGAAGACATTGCTAACCAAATTGAGAGCATGCCAAGACGTATGGATGCAGTTATTCAAGCCAGAGGGGTAATACCCGTTACTAAAAAGAGTTTTTAATGTTTAAGGCACCATAAAATGAAAAAATCAGTTAGACCAAACGATGCCATAGTTATACGCCCTTTGTAATTTTTTGTAAATTTTCTCATCAGAGATTTTTATTTTTTTCAAATGTTGTCGTATAAGGTGTTAAATGGAACATTATTTTGTTTAAATGGGTTTTGTTTCATTTTGAAATAATTGGCAACAAAATACAAGCAAATATAGAAGTGTCCGGTTTTTTTTGTCCCAGAGTGTATTACAATGAAAAATAAATCATTACATAACCTTACCGTTTATTTTAAGTTCGCATTTATAGACTGGGGGAAAAAAAAGATAGACGTATATCACGGCCTGCTGGAGTATAGTAAACACAGAAAACATTTTATAGCAACAATGTTGAAGAAAGATATTTTGGTTTTCCGAAGTTGCCGTCATTAAACAGAAACCAACATGGAGATTTCATTGCAACTAATTAGAAATTCGTCTTTCAGGTATGTAATAAGCGATCTTCGCACAAAATAATGTACGATACACGAGCGGTATGTTTGTTTTCATGCTCTCGGAAATTAAAAAAGCTCAACTACGTTTCGCTTTTTCAATCTTTTCCTCGACCATGAAAACGTCAACATACCGCTCTTGTAACGTATATTACTATTTTGTTAAATACAACATGAGCTCTTCGCTTTGAATATCTGCAGGAATATTTCACTTCCATCCCGTATATAGAGTATTTTGCTGATTCACAATGCTTATTCTATATTTCTACATGTCAAAAGATCTTAACTGTTTAATTTCATGTTGAATCTTTCGTACACTACTTTTAACATTGAATATAAATAATTGATTAAATGGCGATCTTAACTCTTATTTATTTTTTTTATTTTATGTAACTTAATTTGTTTCAGGTTTACTTATTGAAACCATCCTCAGATTAAACTAGATGCTTTTGTGTTTAATAACTTTCTGGTGCTATCTCACTGCTTCCTGTTGTCTGGTGCGTTCGTGTGATGAAGAGTTGTGTCAAATAGTGCGTGTGTTCTGAAATTCAACACACAGACCAATTTCAGAACACACACACTATTTGACACAACTCTTCATCACAGAACGCACCCACACAACAGGCAGCGAAGAGATTTTGATCTAGTAGGCTCTTTTAAGTAACAAAACAAATTTAGCCGCACATGCTTACATAATTAACACGAGTAAGATCGCCATTTAATCAATTATTTATGTTTAATTTCACTGATGTATAAATAAATTATATCAGGTCCCTGAGCCATATAACGCCATGTATACCTTTAACGCCACCTTATTAAAATTTGTTAACGACACAAATTTTCGGTAGTGCACTACTGTAGCCTGTATTCGCTTGCAATCTAGTGATGAAATGAGTTACTAGCTGTCCGCTGACATTTACGAGTGACATTATATTCCATCATTTTCCTGTTGTGTGTTGATAGTGAATGGCTGTTCTTATATCAAGGTAAGAGGTAATATTTTATTTTGTGTGTTGAGCAAATAATAACTATATTAAACTATATATTTTCGTGATCCTTAAACATTCTTCTATGTATAGAAAGTATTTGCTATCTGTAACATTTGAAAATGTTAGAGGAACAGGCATGTCATGTTATCAAGTACTCAGTAGCGCTTTAACGCCATGTGGCGTTAAAGGTCTACAGACAAAATTTTAGGTTATGTTAGTACTGTGACAGCTGCAACGGGGTTTGAACACGCGTCCGACAGGGCGCGCGGCAGGCGAAACGCTGGTACGGGGAGCATCTGCATGCTGAAGGGCAGAGGGGGTGTATTACGTCAACTCGACGAGGGGAGGGTGCGCGCGCAACTGCTGCGTGCGGAGTGAAGGGGGGACGGACCCTCCCGACTCTTCCAGAAGTCCGTCGAAGTGGAGATATCCAGATAATTCGAGAGAGCTATCTCTGCACACCCGTAGAAATTTCTCGAAACTATGATTTTGCTATAAAAGAAGAAACGCGAGCGAACTTGAGCAGTTTTCAGTTTATTCAGCCATTCAGTGAGTAAGCCAGAGCAAGCAAGCCAGTCTTGTGTACCGGAGTTCGACTCGAGTGTGCGTCCGCAACTGTGTCAGCATCCGAAGGCCTGAGTTCGAGTGCAGTGGACCGCAGTTGGAGGGACCTGAGTTCGAGTGCAGTGGACCGCAGTTGGATGGACCTGAGTTCGAGTACAGTGGACTGTCTCTGAAGGTCTGTGGTTCGAGATACGGTGAACTCGAGTGACTGAGCTAGAAGAACTGTGAACTGAGAACTGACCGTTCTGAGTTGTAAATAGTGCTTTGTAAATATTAGTTATGATTAACAGTTCATTGTTGTTCGTAATAGTCCAAGTAAATTGTCATTGTCGTCAGTGGAGTGCACTAACGAACGCTGTGTTACTGTATGGAGAGCAAATCCTATTGTTGGGATAATAAAATTTCATTGTTGTTTATTTTAAAAACGTTACAGTACTAAGGCTGACAGTGCAGCATCAGTGTCAAAACATCAGGAAAATCACTAAACTTTCAACTCACAAATGTTCAGAATGTGCAAGTGATGATATTGGTTCAATTGCTTATCGAACTCTTATTTATTTTTTTTTATTTTATATAACTTAATTTTTTATTTTACTTATTGGAAAACATTCATATTAAACTAAGGTAAATGCTTTTGTGTTTAATAACTTTCTCTGTGTCACATTGTCTCTTTTTTTAAAGTAAGGAGTCACTGGAAAACATATTTTCCTAATCCATCTGGTGTTTCAGTTTCAGATCAAGAATCTTTCATTAGTATTGAGTGATTTTATATCTTTTATTAACAAAAACTCAAATCTAGTCGCTTAGTTCTATTTGTGTTGCTTAGGAAAAATAATTAATTAACAATTATAAGTATATAGGTTACTAGAAAATAGGTGGCGTTAATTGGACAACCTGCTCCTAATAACGCCAGTTTTCCTATTTGAGTTCTAATTCTTGTTCGGTATATAATATATCCATTTTCATTGTGCTATTTTGTAAAGATAAGATTACAGTTTGTATTTCATAATTTTCGTGTTTGTACATAACTTATTTCCAGAGCAAAAGTGACTGAAGTGTTAAGGTGGCGTTATTTGGTACTTGTACCTTATAAATAAAATTTGCATTGGTAACATTGATAAGAAGACAAATTTTTATAAAGGTGTAAAACGTAGGCCTAAATAATGAAATATGCGTTACGTCCATGAAGTCGAATTTTTTTCTTCTGCAGCATTACAATTCTTTCTCTTTACAGCCAACTTACATGCTCAAGTATCAGACTACCTACGGCAGACGCAACAATTATCCATCCACCAACGTACGTACTATTCCTCATTACTGATAAAAGGGCATTCGTATATCGGTAGACTTATACCTGCGGGCAGTGCGATGCGTGTAGCATAGTGTTGCAGGGGCAGGGCACGACCGGCATGGATGGACGATATGGTAGGTTTTAATTTGAATTTTAATCACTCGCTTGGCTAGGCGCCGTAATGAAGTCACGCTGGAGGGAGAGGCTAGTAGAAAGAGGGAACTGAAGGGTTGTACAATAAGGGTTCTAGAGGGGGTGGAGAGACCATACTACATCAGCTGCATTTGTGCCCCGGCATATGTATTATATCCCCAGTCACATGTGTTCATAACTTCACCACGGAAAATTACCGATTGTCTATAAAATGTTTGTATTGAATATATATAGATAAAAAAAATGTATATTCAGTGATGCAATCCGTCCTCGAGCGCCGCAAGCTTTTTGAATTAATAATAAATCTGTTTGCTTTCTATGAATTTAAAAAACAATGAGAGTGCGGTTATCATGTACTATTTCCCACTGACTTTTTATAAGGGAGGGGATTTCTGAATTTTAAATACAGTATCGGCCATATCCCGTTTTATTGATGACTCATATATTGGAAATTTCTAAAAGATCCTTTCTATTCATTTTCTATTTCTGTAATAGTTTTTATCCATACGTCGCAGAATCATAAATAAATATAGCAATCAACAAAGCCAACAAAGCAGGAAGGCTTGCCGTGTCAATGAACACAGTAAACTGGATAAATAAATATCTAAGAACAGAGACTAAAGTAGATTATAAGTCAGTACTACGATCTGTCCTCAACTACGCATCTATAACCATATAGCACCTTTCCTCCAGTTACTTTCATTGGTGCGTCTGAAGGAACGAAGAACAATACATTCACTGTCTCTTCTGTTTAGAATCATGCATACTTCTATGTACGAATTTTCTGTTATTGCGCTTTCAGTTTTCTTTGAACTCTTCGAAACAGACATCAAGCACTTCTTTCTATCCCTCATCATAGAACGTCTTTATACTCATCTTCCTATACTGTAGAAATACCTCGCCTCTGGAATTAGTTACCTAATGACGTCAGGGACTGCCGGACTTTAACACAATTCAAAATTAAATTGGAAAATTTTGTCGTAGTTAAGGTTTTTTTTTAGGTATTGCTAGAAGTATTGATTTGTGTTTTTTTTCTTTTTCTTTTTAACCTAGATTAAAATTGCAAGTTTCTTGTTTATGTTAGTTAATTAGTTAGGATGGAATTAATTATGATACTTAATCACTCATTTAAAGTTTGTGTGACTGCAACCTATATATTTTTGTGTGGCTTTACTTTGTTTATAGTGTTTTTCTCTCTCTTTATTTCTTGTGTAGCTTTACTTTGTATATAGTGTATTTTTTCTGTTTATTTCTATTATTGTATTTGTATTCCTGGTGTTGTGGAAGAGAAGGCCTGATGGCCTTAACTACACCAAAATAAATAAATAAATAGATAAACAGATAAATAAATAAATAAAACAAGGGCTGATTCAGTAAAAACAAAAGTATTGAAAACACAAGAAACGGCTACACTTAGAAAAATAAGAAAAACAACATTTGACAGGATAAGAAACGAACTAGTGCTGGAAATGTGCGAAATTCAACCAACAGGGCTAAATGATTGGGTAACAAGAAGGTGACAAGAATGCAAGAGCTATGTAGGCCTATCAGGAATGTGTGGGGACAGATTATTATCAAAAGTTATACCACATAATATTCCAACTGGCAAGAGATCCCCGGGAGGACCCCGGAAACTCAGTTCCTAACCCGCTGGAGGCCTAGTATTAAGAGAAGAAGAAGAAGAAGAAGAAGAAGAAGAAGAAGAAGAAGGAGAAGAAGCAATGACTACGAAACATTATACTAGAATTGGCTAAAACATTAACTTTGTTAGGTTTCGGGTGAAATTTCAGTAACATATCAATTGTAAATATTGTAAAAATATTTGCAAGGAAGAGGCATATGGAAGCCGATTACTAAGTCAATTACACCTCTGAAAAACAATTCGGAAGGTGGTTTCCGAAAACACTATATAGGCCTATTATGATAAATTAGCATTCAGGAAATGTTCCTTTCAGAATTTTGACATTCAGAATTACATTCTCAATTTGTATTTCGGAAATTGTGATTTCGGAATAATGCGTTCGGAAAATTGCATTTCAAAGAATGATCGGGAATCATGTGAATCTTATTGTGGTAGGCCTGTTGCACGTTACTCTACTACAGATTGATTTTGTTCTTACGTGTGTTTGTTTAGTCTGGCCCTTATTTTAGGTGTCTATAGATATACATTTTATTTACATTTTATTTTTTAAGATTACGTCCAGTAATGGAATATGGTGCTGCATGTTGGGATCCTTACAGATTAGAACATATTAAGACACTGGAAAGGATTAAAAAACGGGCTCTCAAGTGTTGTTGGAAAAATTCACCATTAAAATGGAACACACTCACGGACAGGAGAACGCGAATTCGATTATGCGCACTGTTCAAAATATACAGAGGTGAGCCTGCCTGAAGAGAAATAAAAAAATAGGTTGCAGCCGCCAAATTACTCTTCAAGGAACGACCACTCATATAAATTAAGGGAAAGAAGACAGAGGACGGACACTGGAAAGTTTTCTTTTCTCAATCGTACTATCAGGGACTGGAATGCTTTACCTGTAGACTTACTAAAGGCTTTACCAACAACGAAAAATGCATTTAAAAATAGGCTTAAGGACCTTACTAACAGACGGTAATTATACACAGTAGTTAAAGGGTGTAAATGATATGTTGTTATTGAAGTGTTGTATCAGTGAAGAATTATGTTGTGTCAGTGAAGTGTGTTATGTCAGTGAAGTGTGTTGTATAAGTGAAACGTGTTGCTGTCAGTGAAGCTTTATAGTTTATAGTGGCAGTGCATAGTATTTGAACAGTGAAATGTTTTTGAAGTGTTAGTGAAATTAGGATAGAATCAGTGAAATGTGTCGTAGTTCCAGTGCAGTGAGTGAGTTGGCAGCGAAATGAGTGTAATGTTGAAAGGTACTTGTGCAGATATGAACATATCATACTCGTGGATTTTAGTTCGAACTTAGATTTAAGATACAAATTAGATTTATTTTAAATGTTATTTTAAGTGATCGTGCTTCATTTAATTTAGGATATTCCCTATTATTATTATTATTATTATTATTATTATTATTATTATTATTATTATTATTATAAATTATTGTTAGTATTAATTATTTGTATTAATTATTGGTATTAATTAACTGTATTTTTATTAATAAGTTTATTATTGTCATTATTGAGTGTAATTAATTACCACTGCAACCGGGTATATACCCATTGCAGTGTGAATAAATACATACATACATAATGGATTTTTAAACAAATAGTCGCAACTCTTCTGTAAATGTTCATGTATTCTTCCTTTTTCATGCCGATTCTTAATAACATTTCAGTTATTTCAGTAGTGTCTAACTTTTGAATAGGCCCATACTTATACGGGCTAAAATAATTGGAACCAATCATCTATACTAATAATAAATCTGTAGCCGAAATTTTTCTGGTAATTTTCGATTTTCCAAAAATAATTGGTCCTAACATATATAATTAACAACCCTGAAACCGAAAATCGCTTTTTTGAAATTTTTGTTTGTATGTCTGTCTGTCTGTCTGTATGTTTGTTATCTTTTCACGCGATAATGGCTGAACGGATTTCGTTGAAAATTGGAATATAAATTAAGTTCGTTGTAACTTAGATTTTAGGCTATATGGCATTCAAAATAAATTATTTAAAAGGGGGTTATAAGGGGCCTGAATTAAATAAATCGAAATATCTCGCTTATTATTGATTTTTGTGAAAAATATTACATAACAAAGTTTCTTTAAAATAATTTTCGATAAGTTTTATTGCTTGAAAAATTTTTATAGGACTGATATTTAATGAGATAAATGAGTTTTAAAATTAAAATAACTGCCATCTAAGGCCGTGTAATGAATTAAAAAACAAATGACTTCGTCTATAAGGGGCCTTGGACAGCAACAATCGAAAGCTATGAAAGATAGCCTACAGAAATGTTTTTGTGTTTGTATGATGTAATATCGGAAGCTAAATTAACCGATTTGTATAATTAATTATTATTTCACCATTGGAAAGTGTAGTTTCTCTAGATGGACATAATGCTATAATGTTATTACAGTAACTTCTGATATAATATAATATAATATAATATAATATAATATAATATAATATAATATAATATAATATGTAATATTATATAATATAATTTAAGTTATTTGAAGGGTTCACAACCATAGTGAGCCAAGCACCATTTACTGTATACGTAGAAAACAAGGGTTAAAATTAAGTTATTACCATAATTCAATGGAAACCTATAACAAGTAAAATAAAATATACACATTAAATCTAAATGATTTCAATCTTCATTAAACTATGGTTGCATGTAATAAAAATTAAGAAACATGTTAAAGGAATTGTCATTGCACCAAATGAGTGTCTCTGGACCAAAATGATCGCATTTTAATTATTTGGATGCAATTTAAATTAAGTAACATATTAAACGATTTATTCTTCTATCAAACACGAATGTTCCCTGGATCAAATGTCCTATTTTAATTATGTAATTATTTTATATTTATTTCTAACGGGTGCAGCGGAGCGCACGGGTACGGCTAGTTTATAAATATTTCTAAATATATTTCACCGTTTGAAGTGATCATTTTAAGTGAAACAGGGCTTGCAGAGAACGATATTATGCAGGTCGTTGTCTTACTGTGGCCCAGGGGATGCGTGGTGTTTGTTGGCTCCCTGTCCCTGTTCAGCAATAATTTCAAGTGCGGCTGTAAATACACGCGCTGAATGCGGTCTGTATTTATTGCCGCGCGCCGCGTTGCATGCCTGATCCGGGACGACGTAGCAACTTGGTACAAATTTTCATTCATCGCGATATAAAAGAAGTAAATCCTTTCAACAGGGGTCGCGCGTTGCGGTCTGTAGCGGCATTCTTAATTTTCCTTGTCATATGTGATTATTCACATCAATAAGTTACGAATGGACGAACAGTAAAATAAAAATCATAAAAATCGTAATAAGTTTGTATTACAGACACACAATTATGACACAAGACGAAATATTAATTCAACATTAGTAGAACCTAAATGTCTCACATCTGCTGGTCTAAAGCATAGCATAAATTTTGGCCCTCGGTTGTACAATGCTTTAACTAAATTACACCCAGAACTTCTAACTTGTAACCCAGTAACATACAACAAGAAAATTAGAAACGTGTTAATATCTTCAATTTGATTAAATACATTTATAGCCTATGTGTATGAATTAATCAACCTATATCATATTTGTATTCTATAATTTTGAAATATATATTAGTCCTACTTTTCACGTGCGATATTATTCTTCTCTAGTGTTAATATTATATTATATAATTCGAATTATATTTTAGTTCCTATTTTATTTTACTTATATATTTATATTATTATTATTATTATTATTTATTTTAATATTATATCTGAACTGCGACCGAGCACGAGCGCTGCTCATTCGGTCTCAAATTTTGTTAATACTACTGTATCTTCTTTTCATATTGCTTGTATTATTTTATTTGTATTTCTCTTTGTTTGTTTTGTAATTATATTTCTTTATTCTGTATATTTGAAATAAATAAATAAATAAATAAATAAATAAATAAATAAATATATATAGTTGGTACGTCTGAAAGATCGCGACTATTGGCACGAATGAGATCTTGTTAAATGCACCGATTTCTTTCGGTGCAGCTCCGGATTTTCAGGGGAGGCAAGGGAGGCCGTGCCTCCCCTAATATTTGGCCAGAATACAACACGACAGTGTTAATTCCAGCTGAATTAAGATCAGAAACAAGTTATAGCAAGTGATAGACATTTTTATATTAATTTTACTATTCAGTACGACTAACAAGTAACCCCTTGAGTGCGAGGTGGCAAGTGCAGTCTCTAGTAAGGCTCATTTGAAAGTGTCGTGTTATCAAGTATGACAGGAAAAATATTAGCTGCTAATGATCCACCATGTGCATCAGGAGGGCGACAGAAAATGAGTGTCGGAGAGGTGCAGAGATCAACCCTCCAGGGCAGTGTTTCTCAAACTTTTTTTAAGTGGGGACCACTTTTTTAAGTCAGAACAGTTTCGCGGACCACCCTGGTTTCCTTCGAAAGCAAATTTATAATTTTAATACCAGTATACTTATATTTTAAAATATAACTAGTTAATTAAAATTAATTTAATTCAATTAATTTTATATTAGTATTAACTAATTAAGTTAATGTTAATAGAAGAAAATTAATTTTACTTTTTTTTAAATTTAAGGTATTAGAGTTTGGATGATCTTTAATTAATTAACTAAAAAATAAATAAATGTTGGTACTCTCATTAATGAGATGGATGAGACTGCCGATTCTTGCACAGTTGTTCTATACTTGGATATATGCAGGTAAGTTTAAGTCGGAGATCGTCACATACATCAAGTCGATTTCGGTAGCCTACTTTGTTTTTATTAAAGTAAGTGATGAAAACTCTTTCTCACACAGATACGTAGAAGCAAACTGAATTATAATCTCTAAAGCACCATTGTACAGTTCACTATATATTCTCTTTTCACTTGTGATGAGGTCCAGAAATTAACCATACCTTCTGCTTCGTGTTTAATTTTAAGTCTGATGTCATTCGAGAGTTCAATGAACTGTTCTCTTTCACTCAATGGAAGTTTATTATTTTCAGTATCGCAATGAAGGGATCAAGAACCCATGAAAATTCGTCATATTTACTTGGAAAATAAGTTTCAAATTGTGACCTCAGAGTTGCATTATTGGTGTACGACGTACAGTACGTGACCATTTCAATGTGCAGACTGGGTGTCGGCAAAACTATTAAGAAAGTCATAAATACATGAAAAGGTTCGGTACTTTGGTCCTGTTATGAATTCGGTTGGTCCCTGGCTGGGTTAAAGGTGCCAGAAGATAGAGCTCTACCAGAAGATGGCGAGAAACACCACGTTTATATTGCTTTAAATTCTCCTTTTGTTGTTGAGAGTTACTCTACTCTCGGGAAGTCGGTAGACAGGTAGGGTAATAAATTTCATTAAATGTGAGTACAAGGAGAAAAAGTGAAAGGCGATTGCCATGTGTTATTTCCAAACTCTGAGATTTTCAGCTATAATTAGTGTGATACGCAATTGGTTTGATTTTATTTTTTCTTCTGTCTTTTTTTGAAGGACCACAAGGGCAGACCTCGAGGACCACAGTTCGAGAAACGCTGCTCTATGGAATGTGCACTGCAACTTTTTCATATATCATCAACGGAAAAGAATGTTGTGTAGAAATACATTTTGCATCTTGTAGGCCTAAATGTTATTAGAATCTAATTTTTTTATTATCTCCGAAAGTTTCAGTGTTACATTAAAATTATCTTGGAATTTACAACAATAAGAAGTTCGGTTGTGCAATTGCTTCACTCTCTCCTCATACAATCAGTATGTCTTATCATAAGTTACAATATTGTAGGCCTAATTAACATTATAGCATGATGAAACAGTAGTGGAACGGAGAAAAATTCTCTCCGGCACTGGGATTTGAACCCGGGCTTTCAGCTCTACAGTACGTACTGATGCTTTATCCATTAAGCCACACCTGATTCCCATCCCGGTGTCGGATCGAATCCTCTCAGTTTGTTCCACCTCTTGGGTTCCCTCTGGTGGCGCTCTCTGCACTACAGTACGTCATAGATATCTATGAACCTAGGACCGAAGTCCACACATGTACTGAGGTGCACTCGTTATGAGTGACTAGTTGGCCGGGATCCGACGGAATAAGCGCCGTCTTAAATCACGAAGTGATTTACGCATAGCATATGTATTATTTCATGTACCGAAGTACATATGACGTAGTGCAGAGGGCGGCCACTAGAGGGAACCCAAGAGTTGGAGCTTAATCTGAGACGATTCTGTCCGACGCCGGGGTGGGTACCCGGTGTGGCTTAATGGATAAAGAATCAGCACGTAGAGCTGAAAACCCGGGTTCAAATCCCGGCGCCGGAGAGAATTTTTCTCCGTTCCATTACTCTTTCATCGTATGGTGAATATCTGCATGGAAATATCATATGTACTTCGGTACATTAAATAATATTAATATGGTAGTTAACGTTTTCGCCAGTTCTGCATCTTCAGACTACAAAAAGCAAGTAAGTTTGTGTTTGAATTCAATTTTAATTCGACAGTCCCTGAAATAACAGGCAGCAGGGAGATGAATCTGCTTTTCCTTTCTACGAATCGAACTCGGATCCTCTGTATTCGAATCCGAAGATACTTCCGTTTGTTTTGCAGCAATGTATTCCCTGATTTCATTACAGGAAATATTTTATTGCAGTTGACAATTATTGCTGTGTTAGCCTGTTTCTCTCCGGCGCGGCGAGAACAAAAAGCAACATTTTGCAAAGGGAGTCGTGATCCCGCGTAAGAAGAAAGTGAGGGGCGTGGCGGGGGGGGGCCGTCTTTGTTCTGGCTCCCCGCAGTGCAAGCTCAACAAATTAGCACAATCAGCGGGCCGATTGGCGACTGACCTTTCCTTTCAGCTCGGGCTTTTCATTAGGCGCGAGCTGATTTGAGGCACCGGTTTCGGCATAGTCAAACGAGTGGGGGTCGTTACATGTGAAAGGAAAGAGCACACATTCACGCTGGATTTATATCACTTTGCCACCGACGCGACAAGTGCAGCAGTGGCCCAACACTGCCTAGCCCGCTAGCTTTCACTCCTTATTTCTTTACCCACGCTTATTCTTTTCATTTTTAAACCCAACAGCCAGGGACTGGAACGCCTTCCTCCAGAATTAATGAAGGTTTTTTTCCAAGAAGCGTCTAGGCATTCAAACTGGCTTTAAACTATTACAAATTAGTTAGTACTGTGAGTGTTTTATAAGTTCAGAAATGATAAATAACACCGTTCTGCATGATTTTGTTGTTTTGAAATAAATGAGCGTTTCTGAACCCAATTTCACACTGATTTCAAAAATGAAATCCGTTTTCGCGTACCACGTCAGAATTTTTACAATTCAAAATTTTATGTTTTCATTATTTTTCGTAATCTATACTAATAATAAATCTGTAGCCGAAATTTTTCTGGTAATTTTCGATTTTCCAAAAATAATTGGCCCTAACATATATAATTAATCACCCTGAAACCGAAAATCGCATTTTTGAAATTTTTGTTTGTATGTCTGTCTGTATGTTTGTTACCTTTTCACGCGATAATGGCTGAACCGATTTATATGAAAATTGGAATATAAATTAAGTTCGTTGTAACTTAGATTTTAGGCTATATGGCATTCAAAATACGTTATTTAAAAGGGGGGTTATAAGGGGGCCTGAATTAAATAAATCGAAATATCTCGCTTATTATTGATTTTCATGAAAAATGTTACATTACAAACGTTTCTTCAAAAATGATTTCCGATAAGTTTTATTCTTTACAAAATTTTGATAGGACTGATATTTAATGAGATAAATGAGTTTTAAAATTAAAATAACGCCATCTAAGACGGTGCAATGAATTAAGAACAAATGACTTCGTCTATAAGGGGCCTTGGACAACAACAATCGAAACAGGGGCCTTGGACATCAACAATCGAAAGCTATTAAACATAGCCTACAGAGAATGTTTCTGTGTTTGTATGAAGTAATATCAGAAGCTAAATTAACCGATTTGTATAATTAATTATTATTTCACCATTGGAAAGTGTAGCTTCTCTAGATGGACATAATGCTATAATGTTATTACAGTAACGTCTGAGTAAATCGAGGACAGGTAAGATTAAAATAGCTTCTTATGCACAGAAAATTTGATAGGCTATTTTGTACATTCGTTTTCTGTATTTCTTAAAATAATATTTATGTACACTCATTTTAATCTCAGAGAATAAACGAACAACGAGAGTGTATTGACTTAGTATGCAGTAATAGTACGTTAGGTTAGCAATCCATTATTTTATAATTCAAATTTTAACTATGCTCAATTGAATCGTGTTAAATATATATGCAATAAATGCAATGCAAAAAAATTGGGTAATGAGCGAACCAGATTATCTTGCGCTGTTGTAAAAGTTGTTTCCTGGATCAAATGTCCTATTTTAATTATGTAATTACTTTATATTTATTTCTAACAGGTGCAGCGGAGCGCACGGGTACGGCTAGTAAAGTAATATTACAGTGTGCTTTTCATTTGTTAAAAAGGCATGACAGCTTATAATTTAAACTTTATAACTTAAAATGTGACTTAATATATTTGATTATGTTTGTATTTGATATTTATTAAAATCTACTAACTATATCCGCCCAAGAGGGATGTACAAAATTGTATCCTCCCCCCTTAAAATGAACTGAGGTTAAGACATCCGTTGTTTATTCTTAGAGATTTTTATCTGTCTGCAACCAACGTTATCTATAAACAGGAAGTTGAAAGTTTAGTGTCTCAGGTCATAAAAAATTATGAAGGAAATATTTACTCTTAGAGTTTGCTATTAAAACTAACAATGAATTAGAGAAATGACAGAGGGTCCCCTTATATATATTTTTTATGGAGTGCAATCCAGCTTATGAGGCTACAGATTTCCTTACTGAGATAATAAACCTATTCCCTTTTAAAAGTTGTTTTAAAATTAGAGGTTCAGTTTTGTGTTGTTGGTTGTCGTGTAAAAGTGAAGTGTGTGAGTTCTCATTTTTCTGCGAGAGTACAACTTAATAGTGTTGTTTCATAGAAATGTCGAAACGTGTTTGTGTAAATGATTCAAATTTGTTTTGCTATATATGTGGGTCATAAACGTTGGTAAAACAGAGACAGAATACAACAGCTTTTGTAAAGAATACTTACTTTAAATATTTTGGCATTAAGTTAGGAGGCCAGCACAAATCCTGGTGCCCCCATAAAGTGTGTCGTAGTTGTTTTGAAGAGTTGAAGAGTTGGAAAAATGGAAAAAAGAAATCAATGTCCTTTGGTATTCCTATGATTTGGAGGGAACCTACAAATCATGGAGACGATTGTTATTTTTGTGCAGTTAAGGTAGTTGGATATATTGTTAAAAACAAGAAAGATATTCTATATCCTAACATTCCCTCTGCCATTCGGCCCGTACCTCATGGTCGTGATATTCCCGTTCCGGTACACCCTGAATCAGATATGTGGCCATCTGCATCCAGTAGCACTGAAACTGAATCTCCAGTGGATCATACTTATGAACCAGACAATACTGGCGATAATAGATGTTTTTAATCAAAACGAGCTTGATGATTTAGTGAGGGATTTAAATTTGCCTAAAGAATCAGCAGAACTATTAGGTTCTAGGTTAAAAGAAAAGAAAGTATTGGCTCAAGGTACATATTTTTCATGGTACAGGCATCGTGAGAAGGAACTTGTCCCTTTTTTTTTTTTTTTTTTTTTTTTTTTTTTTTTTTTTTTTTTTTTTGGCTGAAGAAGAAAATTTAGTGTATTGCCAAGACATCATTGCCGTCTTAAAATTTTATAACGTAAACTATAATTCCAAAGAGTGGAGGTTCTGCATAGATTCTTCTGAGAAAAGTCTTAAAGGTGTTTTGCTTCATAATGGAAACATTGCGGACTATTGCTGGATGTTAAAAAGGGACTGCTCTGAACAACTTGCGAGGAGGTCAAAGAGGAGAAAATTTGAAGTGCAATATTGAGGTAAGATTATTAAAGTGCTTATAATTATTAATTAATATTAATTAATGATTAGTTAGTGGCAAACAACAAATTGTGGCCTAGCTTTTCTCACAAAATTCTTGTTGAAAATAATTTTTATGACGTTTCACAAAGCTATAATTTCATTTCTGGTTATTCTTGAATTGTCTGAAAACCTGACATGATGGGGGAAAATGGAGATTATTTTCGAATTCAGCACAAAAAATCCGTATAGAATCGCCTATCAGATTGAAAACAACAGAAAACAAGTTTTGAAATGCAGAACGGTGTAATCATTACGGAAAGTGATCTGAACCAGGGTTTAACCCACGGTCGCATTTTGCTACTCGACTTCTAAAAATGCAACAAACTTTGAAAGTAAATGATCAAAAATGCGACAACCACATTGGACTTCAGAAACGAAGATGGTAATGGAGAAAATTATATCAGAAATGTGTATAAACTAATCTGGATTTAAATGAAATGCTAATGGCATGGACAATGTTCAAAAAGTTATTGACCAATAGATGTTCGGAATTGATTTCAATAATTGGTGTAATTCATGCAAGTTAAGTGAACAATTTCTTCTAATTGATTTATTAATTCATCGCATAGGTCTAAAGGAAATAATTTAACAAATCGTGAAAAAAATGGAGGAAATTGAGAAAGAGAAAATGCGAGGAGGAAAGAAGCAGGGTTTAAACCACAGTCGCATTTTGCTACTCGACTTCTAAAATTGCAATAAACTTTGAAAGTAAATGCGCAAAAATGCGACAACCATATTGGACTTCAGAAACGAAGATGGTAATAGAGAAAATGAAATCAGAGATGTGTTTGAACTAATCTGAATTTAAATGAAATGCTAATGGCATGGACAATGTTCAAAAAGGTATTGAGCAATAGATGTTCAGGAATTGATTTCAAAGAGTTGATGCAATTCATGTAAGTTAAGTGAACAATTTCTTCTAATTGATTTATATAATTCCATCGCATACCATAAATTGTGAGAGAGGATTTAGTAGGAAAAACTGGAATTAGAAACAGCCTTTGACCAAAAAAAGAGTTTGCACTCTGCTAACAATAAATCTTGAAAGGCCTACTAGTAAAGAATTTCAATGTTTAGGCCTACAGTGCCCATAAAATAACGTATTTTAATGTGATGCAAATTCAGCAGTAATTGATTCTAAACCAGCGGTGACCAATACTCGGGCTGCAGTGATTACATGCGACAGACAGCCTATGAAGTAAGAAGACGGAGTAAAGGTTCTTGGCATAAAAACTACAACCAGTGGTGGTTCCCGCGGATAAAAATCTCAAGCGTTGCTGTATCAGTAATGTCACTGCTGTCATCAAGAACCAGTGAATAATATACGATTTTTCTTGCTTCTTCTTTTAACCTTCCTCTTGAATATAATCAGGAATTTTCTAAATTCTTCTCTCAATACTTCCTCCAGAAATTCGAAGTTTTTCAAAATTAAAAACTTCTTATGCATAAGTTATTTAAGCTTTTTAATCATTATTCTTTTGAGAAATTCTGTTCTATTAAAAGGCTTTAGAGCACGAGATATTTCAAACCCCATTAGGTAGCTGACTTCCTTATATTCATGTCATCTTTCTCTTCCTGGCTATAATTTAAGATATGTCAATTCCTGGCGTTTAACAGTTCGTTGGCACATAATATTGAATCAGTTTTTCTACAATATTATTATTAAATGAATAAGTAATAAATAGTTACCCTCATCTAAAGATTAAGAAGATTAAAATTGAGATAAAACCTAATAATTTTATCCTTCAGGGAGAAGATTTAAAAATATCAATATTCATGCACGTACAGAAGAATTATAGAAACACATACTTAGTGGTCAGTAATAATAATAATAATAATAATAATAATAATAATAATAATAATAATAATAATAACAACAATAATAATAATAAATAATACATTATTCAGCGTGGCAATTAATGTTTCTATATACTCCTAATTGAATCGTTGAGCAAAGTAAACATGTTACATTTTGTCCGACAGAACAACAAAAAAGTTCTCCTTCTCATTCTTTACGAAACCACCTCTTACTGCTTGTAGAGACAGAGTTTGTAGAGCGACATGATACCGCCACTGCTTGCCTTCAATAGTGAATGAAACACACAGCAATGTACAGAAAACTCCTCGTATTCGCTTTTGAATGTCTGTGATACGACACCCGCTTTGGTCACCGCTGTTCTAAACATACCTACGTCTAATGGTTTACTTAGATAAGTAAGCATAGCTATCTGGAATGTGATAAGATGGATTGAAAGTAATGAAACTGCAAGAAACAAATTACATAACTTTTTTTTCTGCATAATTCATTAATTTTATCTATCTGCACAATTATTTATAATATTGCTCAAGCATTACGAAATTCCCACAAATATAATTTTTCGTTCGTGCATTTTTGCGACAATTATTTATTTTCTAGCTTAAACCCTTGGAAGAAGACTATGATAGGAAGAAAATAGTAAATAAGCAAACAATGAAAAACACACATAAGAAAAAGACAGTTGAGGGAGAAATGTTGAAGGGAAGAAACAAAGAAAAAAGGGAAGGGAGAAAGACTGTAAAATGAAAAGTGTGGTGAAGATAAACAAAAGAAATCAGATGAAGGGAACGAAAGCAGGTCGATGTTGTCACAGGCTCACGTGCTCACTAGTAGGGGAGAAGTGGGTACAGTGAGACAGAGAGAACAGTGAGACATTTTTTATTAGATGGTAAATTTTGATGTTGAGATGTTGGTAACAGTGGAGTTGTATGTTGCATGAGTAAAGTAACAGTATTTTCATACTCGATTTAATTCTAGTTATAAAGGTGAGTGATGAAAAAATAATTCGTAATTTTTCACTCTAGAAGTAAAATTTTGGCTTGTGTTTAATAAAGGTTATATTGGATATACAAATGAAATAGAAATATGAATGTTTTGTTACCTAATACTATGGTATTTGACGTTATGTTTGGCAAGGTTTCGTCTTTCTTGTTTTGTTTTTGAAGTGATGGCGTCATTTTTAAATGAACTATGCGTAAAGGGAACAGTGAGACATGCCATTGAAGGGCACACTGAGACGTCTCACTGTTCCCATGGAGTTGATGTATTAGTTGTGTTGAAAATACGTTGTGAGTTGGTTAAAATGACTGAGACAATGACCAGTGAGGGTAGTCTGAGGCGCGCAAGTGAAAATACAACAAGGAGAAGCGATTGTGGTTAAAATGTATGGAGAAATTCGGGTTTTACTTTTTTTTTTTAATTCTATTTAATCTTTATTTTTTTATTTAAGTCCGATTTTTGTTTCAGTATTTATTTAATGAGTTTTATTCTTACTTATTTATTTGCTTTTGAATTGTTTTATATGTAAGTTTTTGCGTAATTCACCAATGATTTGCAAAAACAAACTGTAATTATATTTACATTTACCAGTAACTAACAATAAAAATGAACATAATAGTAACCAATTTATGAACTGTAGCTTAAAATAATGGATACATTACATTTTAATGGTTTCTTAAATAAAAAATTATTCACAAAATTTAAGAAAATATTAAAAAATAATGAAGAATTAAAATTAAATTCTTATAATTATAAGGTTTGTTGTCACCAAAAATTCATTTTACTTTTTCGCAAAAGTTTGAAAAGTCATGGAAAATTCACTTTTCCAAATTTTCCAAATGTTTAAATGGTTTCGAAGTCAGACATCAAAATGATTCTAAATAATTCTACAGAACATGGCAAGATAAAGAGACAGCAAGCTTTCTTTTCTTTTGAAATAAATGTAAATCATTTCAATGTCCGTTAATAGACACTGTGGTGTCTCACTGTACCCTCCTGAATGGGAACAGTGAGACATTTGCATTTTTTGATATACACGCATTGTATATTATGTCCTTTATCTATTCACATTTCTGTTTATGTACTCCATGTTTTAATGTATACTTCCACTGCACTTGATTTTAAAAATACTTGAAATTTCACTTGCATACATATGTCTTAATATTTTGTGTCTCACTGTACCCACTATTCCCCTACATCAGGAGATCATATCTGTGTCCAGCAGGTACTCCGACAAATTCCCATGCAGATTGTCACGCTCTAAATGGAAACAATGACTCTAAATAAAAGCGTTGCTTAAGAACGCTACCCATGTGGGTTGGAGCTGCATAAAATACGGCTGCCTGTGAACTATCCCTTATACATAACTGCTGACCTGGGCAAAACGCCGCTTCTGGATCGTCGATTCCCTGATACACGGTCCTGGAGTGTGCCCCCCCCATCCTCCAAGACGCTATCTCCATTCCCTTAATGACAGAGAAATTCTTTAAGAAAAGAAGAGGTGAAAAAAAGCTCGAAACAGGAGCACACTTGAGTGGACAGGAAAGCAGGGGAAGAGAAGGACGGAGAAACAATAAAGTGCCTCCTCACAAACAAGTACAGGGCTTTGAGGAGATGAAAGGCCGCGGAGAAGACAAAAATGGAAGTAAGTAAATAAGTGAGTAAGTAGCGAAGTTGGGCGGTAGTGAAGAATGAAACAACGAAAGCAATAAAGGGAGTTACTAAATATTGCAGCGCTTGTTAGAGACTCGAGCCGAGTTCTACGGCCACGCTGAGGCCCCAAGCCCACACACACATTCCTGTATTATTGAGAAAAACACATTTTTCTGTTACTTCAACTCTTCTCATTTATATTTAGAGACAATCTAGACAAGTAATTGGACACTGAAGGAAAAAATAAGCTATTTTGAATCTTGCGTACACTACTTTTAACACTTGAATATAAGTAATTGATTAACTAGTGGAACTTACTCGTGTTAATTTTGTAAGTCTGTGCGGCTTACAGCTGTTTCGGTGCATCATCACACCATCTTCAGAGCCTACTAGATCTCGGCGTCATCTCGAACTTCTCTGCCTGTTGTGTGGGTGCGTTTCATTGTTGAAAAGTGTTGAATAGTGGAGTCAAATAGTGTGTGTGTACTGAAATTGATCTGTGTGTTGAGAATTTAATCGGGGTGTGTTTTAGTGTGTTTATATATTTCGTATTGTTCTAGTGTGTTGAGTTTTTGGTTCTTGGGTTGTATGTGTAGGATTTCCATGTCTGCATTTATGTTATTGTATGTATGGTTAGCATTGGTTATGTGATCGGCGTATGCAGATGTATTGTGTCCTCTGGTTATTGCTTTAATGTGTTCTTTATAGCGTGTTTGGAATGATCTGCCTGCCTGTCCTATGTAGAACTTGTCGCAACTATTACCCATGTGAGTTTGTATACACCTGTGTGGTCGTATTTATTTGTTTGTTTTTTTTTGTGTGTTGAGATGTCTTTGTAGTGTGTTTACGGTTCTGTATGCTATGTTGTATTTCTGCTTTCTGAATGAAGATGCGATCTTATGTGTGTTTTTGTTTTCATATGTTAGTGTGATGTATTTCTTGTGTTCTTGTGTTTGTGTTGTGTTTTGCGTGTTTTTGTGTTTGTTAAGTTTTTGTTTTGTCCTTCTTATGATGTTGTCTATTATGTTTGGATTGTAACCGTTTTCTTGTGCTATGTGTTTGATTGTGTTCACTTCTTCATTGTAGTGTTGCTGGCTCATGGGTATGTTGAGTAATCTGTGTACCATTGTTCTGAATGCAGCATGTTTGTGTTGTGTGGGGTGGTTAGATGTGTTGTGTATGTGTGTGGTAGTGGTGATTGGTTTTCTGTATGTTTTGAAGGTATGTTTGTTGTCAATTTTTGTTATGGTGATGTCTAGGAAATTTATGGAGTTGTTGTTTTCAAGTTCCAGTGTGTATTTAAGTTTTGGGTGTAATTTGTTTATATATTGGTGTAGTTTGTGTATTTGTCTTTTGTTTCCTTTCGCACAGATACGTAGACGACATACTCATACTATACATAATTGACACGAGTAAGTTCCACTAGTTAATCAATTACTTATAAAAAATAAGCGTTAAAAATTGTTTATAAGTTTTTGAACTGACATTGAAATCAGTTATACACCAGTGTCAGTGAAATGTGTCATAGTGCCAGTGCATTGAGTAAGATGATAGTAAAGTAAGTGTAGTGAATTATCTGTACGTGTGTATGTATGGATATATAGGATGTTTAAGTAAAAGCGTGCAAAATTATACAGTACATAGGGCAGGCATTCAAAGTGAGCCATAGATGGCTTTGGCTCGACTTTTCTAAACTGACCAGATGATTGTATTGGATTGTATTTATTAACATTCCATGGTATTCATACATTGCTTTACAGCTAGAATATGGAACAAGTCAAAAAACTTAATACTATTATAAAATCTTAATTTATAGTTACAGTCTAGATCAAATATATACAGACGAGATTTACAATATAGTCTACTAGTACAACACATAGTTTTAGTATCAATTTCATGAAGTGTTATTGAATGTCATGAATTCACCTAGAGAATAGAAGGCGTGAGAAATTAGGTACTTCTTTAATTTGGCCCTAAATAATTTTATGTTTGAGTTTCATTTTTTATATCGATAGGGAGGCTATTAAAAAATTTTACTGCCATATAACGCATTCCTTTTTGATAGCACGATAGACTTTCCGATGGAGTATGAAAATCATTTTTTGACGTGTATTTATGCTATGAACTGTTGAATTAGTTACAAAGTTTTCACGATTACATACGAGGAAGATTATTAATGAAAAGATATAGTGGCAAGCCATGGGCATTATTTGTAGTTTTTTAAAAGAGTCCTACACGATTTCCTAGATTTGGCAACTACTATTATTTTAATTACTCTTTTTTGTAATAGAAATATACTGTTACTATCTGTGGAATTTCCCCAGAATATTATTCCAAAACTCATTACCGAGTGGAAGTATGTAAAGTATATTGTTTTTAAGGTATTGATATTTACTTTCTTTTGCATAGATCTGATAGCAAAACAAGCTGAATTTAGTTTGGGGGTAATTTCTTTAATATAATTTTTCCACTTCAACATATTATCGATTTTTAAGCCAAGAAATTTGGTTTTTGTTGTTTCTAATAGGGATCTATTGTTAATTATTGCGCTACAAATTTGCGAGGTTGAATTTGGACAGGATTTAAATTGAAGATTGGCAGATCAGCTGAGAGATCGATTGCTCGAAGTTAAGTTGCTAGTCTCTTGTCATAGTAAATATAGGCCTACTGAAAGCATTAGTTGTATTCTGTTTCAGAAGACAAAGTTTTTTTGATTTTGTTATACTATTGATTGAGTTTACGTTTTTAAAGTGTATCAAGAAGATTTTAATATTATAATACAGTTTTCTAGTGAAAGAAAAAAGTACTACCTTGATAATTTGTGAATACCGAAAGTTTTTATTTTCCTTTTTTCTTTTAGTATTAAAGTACAATTGTGTGCTGCACAACACTTGCGAACGAATTAGAAATTTTCTTGTGTTTGAAGTGTGAGATAATTCAATTTCAGTGATTTAAAAAAATCCAACGAATGTTTACAAACATTTTTTCCATACTTCAAAATATAAACATATCAATAGTTTAGTATTCATTGTTCATTACATGAGGGGGAGGGGGGAAGAATATATTAGGGGAGAGTTGGGTAGTATCGGACATCGGGTAATATCGGACAGTGAGTTTCTTTCATCTACCACCAGATGATTGTACCTGAATGACATGGTTACGTTTCTATGATGTCGCATACAGAAACGTAACTATTTTATTCAGGTCCTACCATCTGGTGGTAGATGAAAGAAACGCACTGTCCGATATTACCCGATGTCCGATACTACCTAACTCTCCCCTATGCAGAACTAATGAGATATTTTAATAATACAATTTCGGAGAAAACCGCTTGTATGAATCCTTTTCAGTACGTACATATTGTATACAGAGTTATGTATTTTACGTATAATCTCATAAATTTAACTTTTAACGTATGAACGTTGTATGTTGAATGCAGAATGTCCTAAGACAAATTCTTGGATATTCAATAAAAAGGCCTGTCATCATCTGAATATATTAATGCAGTGAAGATGTCATGCAACCTTTCTACAGAGTACGATCAGTCCCAGGTAGAGCATTCAACACAACCCGTTGTCGCCACCCAGGCTGTGAGGAGACTGAAACACTAGGACATGTGTTGGGTTTCTGCCGAAAGTCTGAGTTACTGTGGAACAACCGCCATCACATTGTAACGACAATGATTGGTGATTTCCTAAGAAGTCCATTGATAGAGTATATTGTATCTCGGAAGATGATTAAAAAAGACGAGCAGATATTGTTGTCATTGGCAGAATAAACAACACAGGAAAAATACTAGATCTGACTATCAGGTTTGAAAGAGATGCACAACAGTCAAAACTTACTGATGTTGAAAAGAGACTGATCTTTGAACCTTGCATTCCTTATTTTAGAAAGCAGTATAACATCATGTGTTACCTCTCGTCACTGTAACTCTCTGCCGCCTGAAGTCAAGGGCTGCCGAACATTGAAATCTTTCAAATCCAAGTTAGAAAATTATCTTATGACGAGTTGCCAAACTAACTTACTATTATGACAAGTGTTGTATTGCATGTTTCCACGTATTCACATTTTTTTATGTTCTAGTGATATTTAAATTATTTTATATTTTTGTTTTCATATTTTCCGATAACGGTATATCTCTAATGTGATAAGTTGAGCTATATATAATCATAATTTCCCTTACTGTGTGTACTTAAAAGTATTGTAGTCATTGTATGCTTTGTACTACACTATTTTATTACTACTATTAGTATTATTATTACTATTAGGCCTGTTATTATTATTATTGTTATTATTATTATTATTATTACTATTCTTATTTATTATTATTATTATTATTATCAATAATTGTCTTATTTTTTTATACTTCTTTATGCCTCATTTATTTTTGACCTGCTATTCACATTTTATTATGCTTTTTCTTTCTTTCTCTATGTTATATATTATGTCTGATTTTTTCTTACTTGTTGTTTACATTTTATTATTATTATCTTGTTCAGTTTTGTGTGTAAAATTGTAGTGTACTTTGTAAATTTGTAGTGTTTTTGTAACGCAGTTTTTACTCCTGGTTGAGTGTTAGAGAAGGCCGTATGGCCTTAACTCTGCCAGGTTAAATAAATCATTATTATTATTATTACTATTGTTATTATTATTATTATTATTATTATTATTATTATTATTATTATTATTATTATTATTATTATTATCGTTGGTCAGTACACGGACTTCTTTTTGGAGTTCGTGGTACTATCTCCAAATACACCTATAACCTTTAAAATCAAAGAGATTCACACCTTCATGTCATTCAGACGCTAAATAACCTAAGATGTAGATAAAGCATTGTAAAATAACCTACTAAAATAAAAAAAATCAAAGGGATTCACATTTTACAACATTGAAAAAATCCTTATAGAAATTCTGAAGGATTGAATTCAAATTTTGCAGTTTCTTGTCTATTTCAAGTAACATGATATGATATATGATATCGTCACAGCACTTCTTTACATGTAATGGTGTACTACACATTTCTCTGTATCCGATGTTATTACAATAACACATTTTACACAAATACTCCCATTTATCTTTTTATTACTTGATCTAATTTCCCCTTCAGTATTTCTGCTACATTTCATTTGTTATTCTTTATTTCTTTATTAATCCTAATATATCTAATATTATATACGCCTTTCAAAGCCCCCTTTTCCTCTAACTACTAGTCACTAAAATCTCATTTTCACACTTTCTCTATAAATTATCATATTGAATTATTTGTCCTATTTGTTCTTTGACCTTTTCTCCTATCTTTCTCTTATATTCATTTACTGTTCCAACGTTCAAATGTTAGTACTAATTTTATGCTGTCACTTGTTCACTTCTCTTAACCCTTTTTCACTATTTTCACTCATTCCTATTTGCGCTCTCTTTCATTTTCTCACTATTCCACTTACATCTAATTTTTTCTCACCATTCTCACTTCCTATAAATACTCATATTTTAACTCTGCACTTCCTCTCTCTCCTATACTTCTCGATCTTTTCCAGTTTCACTTTACTTTCACTTTTTGATCACATCCCCCCATTTTTATCATATCTAATACCTCTGCCATATCCTCAGCTGTCGCAGGTTCTGACCTTTCTTTACTGTTCGTATTTCAAGTAATGTGATTTCACCTTCACTTTAATTTTCTTTTTAGATTTATTGTATGTATTTTCATTGTTTCATTGTAAACTTCTACATATGTATTTGTTTTTGGTTTCTTGTGGTCACCCTTATTGAAGGACAAATGGTTTTATTTTATAAATCCGATACATTATTAGTGGTAAGCTTATATTGTGCAATAAATATTAATTCTTGTGTGATTATAAAGGAATACGGTTTCTGAGTTTTATATCGAATGTATTTAGGGGAGAGATGGGTACTATCGGACATCGGGTAATATCGGACAGTGCGTTTCTTTCATCTACCACCAGATCGTAGTACCTGAATGACATGGTTACGTTTCTGTATGCGACATCACAGAAACGTAACCATGTCATTCAGGTACTATCATTTGGTGGTAGATGAAAGAAACTCACTGTCCGATATTACCCGATGTCCGATACTACCCAACTCTCCCCTATTCGTTTTGATAATTGTAAGAAATACAAACTGTGCACTATAAATTCGTCGATATTCACAGTTTTCTGAGACATGGACGCCCCTGTTCCATGTGATATTATTTTGAAGAGAATCTAGTACAAAGGAATAGCGCAGTAGTTTGGAGGCAGCATTTTGCTTATTGGTGTTTTCTTCAGAGAACTATTTCGTATTCTTGGCTGACATTTCACGTAAAGTGGTCATGATTCGCCATCGCCGAGCGAAAAGAAATGTGGAAGGCAAGTGGAATGGAAGTACAAGAAATATTGCAGAAAGGGGAAAAGATAGTCAATCAGGGTGGAAGAGTAATACGTGCAGGAGATGTGGAAGAAGAAAGAACGCGGGAGGGGGTGAAAAAAGAAACGGAAGCGTAAAGGGAGGGAGAACATAGTTTCTGGGAAATTGGGAGGAAAACATTCTGCACAGAGATGAAAGGAAACTGGCAGAACATCGGAAATACGATTGGGACACACGCAAAATTCGAGGGGGGGGGACAGGGCTGCAGGAAGGGGAAGTGACAGGGGCGGGGGGTGGGAATCGCTAATGTGGGCTGATGATAACCAAGGGGTGGATATCATAATCTGTAGTGCCTTGCATCTCTTGCAATTATATTTCCCGAACATACCGAAAATGTCTGTTGACAGAGAAGCGAAATTCACCATCAGATTACTTCGCACTAGTGTCTTCTAATATAGCCTAAATAGTTTGCTAGAACTATTCAAATAAATTAATTTATCATTAAATTAATTCAATAAATTATCAACAGTAATCTCACTAGAGGTTTTGATTTTATCGATAAATCTGCGAGTGGAACATGAGCAGATTTATCTAGAGAAAATCAAAACTCGAGTGGGATTTAATTGACTATTACACGATTAGAAGAAAGTAGGCTACATAAATATTAGAAGTAACAAAGTGTACAATAAAATATTAATTGGCTTACGAAAATACAACTGTCTTCAAATGTATTATTGTACAATCTCAACATTACGCTAGATGGCAGTAGTGTTTTCTTGTTACCGGTATCAGTTGTGCCAACTATGGAATCATCATTGAACTCTGTAGACTGTTACTAGTCAAGAAGGCTTTGTTGATTCAGTTTCATTTTCATTAAAACATTTGCATTCCATTTCAATCATCCTGATCCCAGTAATCAACGTCACTTGACAGATGATTTTCAATAAATCTTAGTATTAAACAATCTCTGATACGTGACTATCCATAATATATAGCAGAAGCTATAACAAACATAACCTAAATAATATAAACAAGTGTTAGAAAAGTTTTAATTAGGGATGATGAAATAAACAAGAAACGTTTTAATTAACGATGATGAAATAAAAAATAAACATGGATAATTTTAAAAGAAACAATTATTGAAAGTACAATTTTCAAATTTGAATGTTTTGGTGGTTCAGTTGATGTTATATTGGACGTGTGCGTAAAAGAAGTGAACTCGTTGGTGTACATGGTGTATCCCTCAACTCATTCAGGATTTCCGAATGGCGTTCTTCATATATGACCAGTGATCTTTATTAATTCTTGTTCTTGAATGCCAAAATGGGAGTCATATTTGAAAGTGATGTGCATCGACTGGAGTGGTTTGTAATTTTCTGTTTTTTGAATGCCAGACCAGTGCAGTTTGAAATGTTGGCAAACAAAGAAACAAATGCTAGGGTAGTGATAAAAATAAACAAATGCTAGGGACGCGATAAAATTAAACAAATGCTAGGGACGCGATAAAATTGTGCGATAAGCGGCCATGATTGGTTGAAAGACGTCCTTTCGTACCGTTTTATTGGTCAAAAGTAGTATGACGTAGTAAGAGTGTAATAGTCATCACAATTAGCCTATCTATAGTAATCTCACTATGCAGATGTTTTGATTTATCTAGAGAAAATCAAAACTGGAGTGGGATTTAATTTATTGACTATTATACGATTAGAAGAATAGTACATTATGCAACGAGCCTATAATGATAGTAATTAAGACGCGAGGATGTTTATGAAACGAGCGCAAGCGAGTTTCATAATTTTCATACGAGCGTCTTAATTACCATTATAGGCAAGTTTCATACGACTTTTTATGCTCGACCATATTTCTAACTTTAAATTATTCATAAGTATTAATTTTATTCTTATCTGACTGGGGAGCGAACTGACCTTGTGCAATCTCGTAAATTGTGAGATGTGCGCAGACGCGAAAGTATTGATTTTTTCCCGGCAACGAATGTCGACGACCTTGATATAATCTAGTAAGATAAACGTTGAACTTGATGTAACCTTGAAATTGAATTCGACATTGAAAAACGAGATGACAAATGGAATTTTTTTGAATATTATTTGCAATTAACGCTAATTATTATAGTAACAGAACATAACCTTCTGCGACAGTATTGGATTTCCAGCCTGCGTGACGTTTTGCTAGTTGTCTTTGGATTGCATATCCGAGAATAATCGAAAACCTGAACTTTAATGAATAGGTGTACTTTAATGACATGCACTAAAGGACTGCTACCAGGTGTATAATTACTACATTTCGGCATGGTCGAGCATAAAATATTAATTAATTGACTTACGAAAATACTAAATTGTCTTGAAAATGTATTATTGTACCATCTCATCATTACAAATATCCGCTAGATGACAGTAATATGTTATGATGAACTGTTCTCTTGTTACTAGTTGTGCCAACTATACAATCTTCATTGTTAGTGTTGTAGAAATGTAGAGTATATAGGCATAATATGTCTCTGACATCAGCCATTCCAGTTGTCAAGGACGTGTTACATTTTTACTATTTTCAAACTCTATACAGGGTGATTCACGAGGATTTACCGTCGCTTACGGAGCTTATTATTTTCTGAAGATATTCTGAGCAAAAAATGCCATATAAATATTAAAATGTCGCATGAAAAAACCTAAATCCTGCAAAGCATAATGGTGTCATTCATTCATTGTTCTGCCCAAGGGCAGGTCTTTCACTGCAAACCTAGCTTTCTCCAATCGTCCCTATTTTCTGCCTTCCTCTTTGTCTCCTCATATGATCCAAGTATCTTAATACCGTCTATTATCTGATATCTCCTTCTGCCCCGAACTCCTCTCCCATTCACCATTCCTTCCAGTGAATCCTTCAGTAGGCAGTTTCTTCTCAGCTAGTGACCCAACCAATCCCTTTTTCTCTTCGTGATCAGTTTCAGTATCATATTTCTTCACCCATTCTTTCCAACACAGTTTTATTTCTTATTCTGTTTGTCCATTTCACATGTTCAATTTTTCTCCATATGCACATTTCAAATGCTTCTATTCGCTTCTCTTCACTTCATCGTAATGTCCGTGTTTCTGCCGCATACAATGCCACAATCCATACAAAGCACTTCACTAGTATTTTGCTTAGTTCTTTTTCCAGAGATTCGCAAAAGATGCTCCTTTTTCTGTTAAAAGCTTCCTTGGCCATTGCTATCCTCCTTTTGATTTCCTGGCAGCAGCTCATGTTACTACTTATAGTACACCTCAAGTATTTGAAGCTGTCAACTTGCTCTACTGCCTCATTTAGAATTCGCAAGTCCACCTTTATTTTTCTTCCTATGGCCATGACGTTCGTCTTATTTGCATTTATCTTCATCCCATAATGATCACAGCTGTCATTTAGCTCCAGTAGCATATCCCTTAGTATCATCTCCTCTTCTGCTAATGACGCCATACCATCAGCAAATCTTGTGCACTTTATTCTTCTTTCTCTATTATCATTCCTTAGTAGTAGTAGTAGTAGTAGTAGTAGTAGTAGTAGTATATTGAAACTTCCCTTAACGGACACTTCCCAATAGCGGACTCCTCTCAATAGCGGACATTTTAAAATTCCCCTGCAAAATAACATTGGCCCTTATGATAAAATTATTCCAAATAGCGGACATTCTGAATAACGGACGTGGACACTGAAATGTAACTCCCAACAACAACTTCCAAATAACGGACAGCGTGAAAGAAAAAAAGAAAAATACGGTTGTAAATTAAACGGAATAATAACGGAATTGTAACGGAATTCTTTGCAACAATCATTATCGTGCATTTGAACGTTCTTGTACTTTATTGAAGGTAAGCAGCACAGTTGTTAGTTGTGATACTGTACGTGAGCAGTTCGTACTTTCTTAGTTTGTTAAGTTGAGTGTTCGGAAGTACAGTCACATTAAAAATGTCACAAAAACGTAAACGTTTGTCGCCAAAAGAGAAAGTGGATATTGTAAAGTACAGTGAGAAGGAGAAATTAAGTGTTCGTGAGCTGGCCACTAAGTTTAATGCGGGAAAAACTCAGGTTAGTGAAATTTTGAAAAGCAAGGATATTATTTTAAAACCATACACTGAGAATGCAATTCTAGATTTCTTTGTGTAAGGTGAAGTGGTACAGTGACTGATGTTTATTTCATTTACAAAACATTTACTGATACGATTTCTCTCTGGATGAATACTGTAAACAATCTCACAATCTCACCGTCTACTGTACTGTACTGTAATAGTAATATACGTTACAAGAGCGGTATGTTGACGTTTTCATGTTCGAGGAAAAGATTGAAAAAGCGAAACGTAGTTGAGCTTTTTTTAATTTCCGAGAACATGAAAACAAACATACCGCTCGTGTATCGTACATTATTTTGTGCGAAGATCGTTTATTACATACCTGAAAGAGGAATTTATAATTATTTGCAATGAAATCTCCATCTTGGTTTCTGTTCAATGACGGCAACTTTGCAAAACAAATACATCTATCTTCAACATTGTTCCTATAAAATGTTTTCTGTGTTTACTATACTCCAGCAGGCCGTGATATACGTCTGTCTTTTTTTTCCCCCAGTCTATAAATGCAAACTTAAAACAAACGGCTTCCTTAATGTTACATGCATCACGAAATGCAGTAACTTTAGTGGAGTTGTAGAGTTTACTGAATTTTTGCAAATATTTAAAAACAATAATTAACAGTGCAATTTAGGTGAAATTGCAGTGGTAAGTTTCCAATTTATATTACTATAATGAACGTCTTTAAAAATAATAAGTTAAAAGCCTAAAGCAGTAAAATGAATATGACGCTTAAGCGGTAAGAATAGGGAAATTGTTATGTGTGTTCGGTTGGAAATACTGAATGTGGTATTTCACACTTACCGCGTATTGGTTTTGTGCGGAAAGCAAGCAAATACGCACGATCTCGCACAAAATATAATGTTGAATGTATATGAGAAATTTTAATGTACTGTATACATACTAACGATTTTCTAAATAGCGGACACTTCTCAATAACGGACATTTAATTTTTCCCCGGCGGTGTCCGCTATTGGGAAGTTTCACTGTAGTAGTAGTAGTAGTAGTAGTAGTAGTAGTAGTAGTAGTAGTAGTAGTAGTAGTAGTAGTAGTAGTAGTAGTAATAGTAGTAATAATAATAATAATAATAAAATAATAATCATTATAATCACTAACGCTAACATCATCATCATCATCATCATCATCATCATCATCATCATCATCATCATCATCATCATCATCATCATCATCATCAGAGAAATGTTTGTGTTTTTTATTTGATTATTTAACGACGCTGTATCAACTACTAGGTTATTTAGTATCGATTGTGTTTAGTTTTCGAGCTATTTATTGTTTATAAGTTTATTGTTAGTCTTTTTTTCTCAGTCAGCTAGGCCTACTCCGTAATTAAAAGGTCACGTAAGCACATGGTATTACAATCTTCACTTCCTTCACAAAATATAAGCGTTCCTTCATTAGACGAGCCCGTTTCAGCATGCAGAAAGAGCTAAGCTCGAATTCCGTTCTTGTTTTTTCTCCCTCGTAGTAAAATGTAGGATTTGCAGAACAAAAGCTAGACGGGCTCTCCCAGCTCACAGCGCTAATGCACACGGTCCGACTCTCTAGTGTTACTCTCTAGCCAGAGAAGACAATGGCTGCAGTGAGCGCCCTCCATCATGGAGCAAGGTGGAGGAGGTGTAAACAGTTTTCAACTTCATTCGGAAGCTTTTAACACAGAACCAAATAACAGCACCTGTATTCCATTAGCAAGACCATGGATTAAATTGTTATTATTATTATTATTATTATTATTATTATTATTAACTTATTATTATTATTATTATTATTATTATTATTATTAAACATTATTTCTACAAATGAATTAAAATAATTAGAAGCCCTTGTTATGGGTAATCATAATTCTGTATCTTGTTACCAGTTCCCAAATGTTTGTGACTCTTCCCTTACTTTTTATCTAACTTACACAGAGTGAACCGTAAGTAATATCATTAATCCTGGTGGATGATTCCTTTAGTAAAGAGCAACAAGAAAGTCAAATGCCATTTTGCTATATTTTGAATAGTTTTCTAGAAAAATGTGCATTTTAAAATAAATGAATTGTAAGATCGTGCAACGCTGTAATCAGTACGAAGTGCATATTAGGTTGTGATGCTCGAAACAGCTCCTTCACGTAGCGTATTTTGAATAGAGAAGTGTCATGTACACTGTTTTTAAACTCGTGAGAAAAAATTACAGATGATATAGCCTACCGTTTAATTCTTGTGTTTAAACTGTGTTAAAGAACAAAGAATGAACAATGCTCATTGCGTGTTAAACAGAATCTTGGAAAATTTAAAATGAACTCTACAACCTAAATTTAATTAAACGTTCAGAGAACACAGACAATAAGATAGGCTAATTTCAAACTAGATTTAAAATATTAAAACATATTTCTACACAGCTGTAGCCGTAGTCAGCAGTTAGTAGTAATAGTAGTCAGTAGTAGAGTGGCAGTAATCAGCAATAGTAGTCAGGAGTCAACAGTAGTAGTAGTCAGTAGTCCATAGTATAAGCAGTAGTCAGTATAATAGTAGTCAGCAATTAGTAGTAATAGTTGTCAGAAGTCAATAGTAGTAGAATAGTAGTAGTAGTAGTCAGAAGTCAGTAGTAATATAGTAGTCAGAAGTCAGTAGTAGTAGTCGGCAGTCAGTAATAGTAGTCAGAAGTCAGTAGTAGTAGTCAGTAGTCAGCAGTAATAGTAGTCAGAAGTCAGTAGTAAGTCAGCAGTCTGTAGTAATATAGTAGTCAGAAGTCAGTAGTAGTAGTCAGTAGTCAGCAGTAATAGTAGTCAGAAGTCAGTAGTAGTAGTCAGCAGTCAGTAGCATATAGTAGTCAGAAGTCAGTAGTAGTAGTCGGCAGTCAGTAATAATAGTAGTCAGAAGTCAGTAGTAGTACTCAGTAGCCAGCAGTAATAGTAGTCAGAAGTCAGCAGTAATAGTCAGCAGTCTGTAGTAATATAGTAGTCAGAAGTCAGTAGTAGTAGTCAGTAGTCAGCAGTAATAGTAGTCAGACGTCAGTAGTAGTAGTCAGCAGTCAGTAGCATATAGTAGTCAGAAGTCAGTAGTAGTAGTCGTCGGCAGTCAGTAATAATAGTAGTCAGAAGTCAGTAGTAGTAGTCAGCAGTCAGTAGCATATAGTAGTCAGAAGTCAGTAGTAGTAGTCGGCAGTCAGTAGCATATAGTAGTCAGAAGTCAGTAGTAGTAGTCGGCAGTCAGTAATAATAGTAGTCAGAAGTCAGTAGTAATAGTCAGTAGTCAGCAGTAATAATAGTCAGAAATCAGTGGTAATAATCAGCAGTCTGTAGTAATGTAGTAGTCAGAAGTCAGTAGTAGTAGTCAGCGTCAGTAGTATATAGGAGTCACAAGTCAGTAGTAGTAGTTAGCAGTCAGTGATAATAGTAGTCAGAAGTGAGTAGTAGTCAGTAGAAGTCAGTAGTAGTCAGTAGTAGTCAGCAGTCAGTAGTAATACACTAGTCAGAAGTCAGTAGTAGCAGTCAGTAGTAATATAGTAGTCAAAAGTCTGTACTAATATAGTAGACAGAAGTCAGTAGTAGTAGTCAGCGATCAGTAGTAATAGTAGTCAGATGTCAGTAGTAGCAGTCAGTAGTAATAGTAGTCAGAAGTCAATAGTGGTAGTCAGCAGTCAGTAGTAATAGTAGTCAGAAGTCAGTAGTAGCAGTCAGTAGTAATATAGTAGTCAGAAGTCAGTAGTGGTAGTCAGCAGTCAGTAGTAATAGTAGTCAGAAGTCAGTAGTGGTAGTCAGCAGTTAGTAGTAATAGTAGTCAGAAGTCAGTAGTGGTAGTCAGCAGTCAGTAGTAATAGTAGTCAGAAGTCAGTAGTAGCAGTCAGTAGTAATATAGTAGTCAGAAGTCAGTAGTGGTAGTCAGCAGTCAGTAGTAATAGTAGTCAGAAGTCAGTAGTAGCAGTCAGTAGTAATATGGTAGTCAGAAGTCAGTAGTGGTAGTCAGCAGTTAGTAGTAATGGTCTGTAATAATTGTAGTCAATAGTAATGATAATCAGTAGTCGTGAAATTTTGTTTAAATAGGCCTATGCTTACAACTACAGAGTTATTGAGCCCACAAATTTACTTTCTTCCTTTAGGAAGCCATGCTAAGACTTCTATCGCCCTTTAAACCGCGCGAATCCTGCACCCTGTGACCATCGCACTGTTTAATTCAAAGCTGCAAGCTACACAATATCTTGGTCCAGAACTGCAGGCAGGGAAGTCGAGGCCCTCGCTGGAGCCGCAGTCGTAAAGTCGTGGAGACAGCTCAGATATGGCGGCGGTTAACTAGCGAAATGAACTTTATCGAAATGGGAGGTCCCGGACCAAAAAATTACCAGGCTCACGTGGACTCCATTTGCTGGTTTCCGATGTTCAAGGAGGAGTGGGGAGGCAGTTGAGTACAGCTGTTATATCAGCCCATGTTAATAGCCGGGCTGGAACAATGGGGAGAGCCATAAAGAAACAAGCCTCCTCTGCCAACATACAGATGTCATTGCTGCCAAAACGGAAATCCGTTCTCAATTGTTTTGTTCAACGATGTTTTGCCACGAAGCTAATAACAGTGGCGGTATATTAGCAGTCTCACAAAATTATTTTACTACTTTTGGCACCCATCTCAGTACAATTGACGCCTCATTATTCCCAACAGAGAAAAAAAAAGTGCTTTCCCTTCATTGTCCGTCATGGCCAGTTGCGTAGCAAATTCGCGTAGACAATTGCGAATAGTTCCATGACTCGTGTTTTCCTGCTATTTATGTAGTGATTAGTAGGTAATAAGATTTTCACAAATATACAGAGTATTTCAAAAGTTACGTACAATTGTAATTATTAAAGTTGAACGAAAAGATTTTGGACAAAAAGTTCAACACGTCAAATCTTGTATCTGGAAAGGAATATTTTTATGAAGACGAAACATTTTCTGCAGCTATCGTTGTGCAAGTTACTTGTATAAAATCACCGAGAATTTCTTTAACGACAGCCTATAGTTTTTTTATTCGACAGTAGGGGCCTACTATAATACGCTCATTAATAATAATAATAATTTATTTATTTAATCTGACAGGATTAAGGCCATAAGGCCTTAAATACAAAAAAGAAATACAAACACTGATTAAAATAATACAAATTACAGAGGTGTGAAAATTATTAGAATAATCTTAATTTTAAAGGGTTTTTAATAGTTCCTTCACAAATATTCATTGAATTGATGAATATTGGTATATAATATTACTATACTGATGTAGGTTATATTTACTACTAACAATGCCGGAAAGCATTGTTGTACATTGGTATTTTTCTTATTTTACAATTGTTATGGGAATTCAGAAATTATTATATTATGTTGGCGGAATTGGAAACATAAAAAATTAATTAAGAAATGCTTTAAACAAATTGTTCTTTGCGTTTACATTGTTGTGAAGGTTCAAATGAACGTATACATCTGTTTTGTGCATATAATTTGTTATGTTTCCAATTCCGCCAACATAATATAATAATTTCTGAATTCCCATAACAATTGTAAAATAAGAAAATACCAATGTACAACAATTCTTTCCGGCATTGTTAGTAGTAAATATATCCTACATCAGTATAGTAATATATACCAATATTCATCAATTCAATTAATATTTGTGAAGGAACTATTAAAAACCTTTAAAATTAAGATTATTCTAATAATTTTCACACCTCTGTAAGTTAAAGCCCTATAGAGGCTCAACAGAGTCGAAAGAACACTATACAGCTCTCATCGAGCTAATACAAGAAAAAAGAAAGGAAACAGGGATGGCAATGATGATAGTGATAACGACAATAATAATAATAATAATAATAATAATAATAATAATAATATTAATAATAGTAATAATAATAATAGTAATAATAATAATAATAGTAATAATAATAATAGTAATAATAATAATAGTAATAATAATAATAATAGTAATAATAATAATAGTAATAATAATAATAGTAATAATAATAATAATAGTAATAATAATAATAATAGTAATAATAATAATAATAATAATAGTAATAATAATAATAGTAATAATAATAATAGTAATAATAATAATAGTAATAATAATAATAATAGTAATAATAGTAATAATAATTATTATTATTATTATTTATTATTATTTATTTATTCTGGTGTAGTTAAGGCCATCAGGCCTTCTCTTCCACAACACCAGGAATACAAATACAATAACAGAAATAAAAAGGAAAAAAAAACACTATAAACGAAGTAAAGTCACACAAAAATATACACAGGTTGCAGTCACACAAACTTTAAATGAGTGATTAAGTATAATTAATTGTATCCTAATTAACTAACATAAACAAGAAACTTGCGATTTTAATCTGGAGTAAAAAAACCCAAATCGACACTTCTAGCAATATCTAAAAAGCATTAAACAAGACAAAATTTTCCAATTTAATTTTGAATTGTGATAAAGTCCGGCAGTCCCTGACATCATTAGGTAGCGAATTCCAGAGACGAGGTATTTCTACAGTGTAGGAGGATGAGTATAGAGACGTTCTATGATGAGGGATAGAAAGAAGTGCTTGATGTCGGTTTCGAAGAGTTGTAAGAAATTGAAAGCGCGATAAGAGATAATTCGGAGTAGAAGTATGCATGATTCTAAATAGAAGAGACAGTGAATGTATTGTTCTTCGTTCCTTCAGACGCACCCATGAAAGTAACTGGAGGGAAGGTGTTATATGGTCAAATTTACGAGTATTGCAGATGAATCGTATGCACACATTATGAACACGTTGTAGTCTCTCAGCTAATAATAGTAATAATAATAATAATAATAATAATAGTAATAATAATAATAATAATAATAAATACATTACATATTAATTTTCAATTTTACAACAGCATAGTTACAATATTTACTATATGGGTTTATGATTGGAAGATCAACTGTTACAAATTTACTACATTTCACTCAATTTGTTTCCTCCCAACTAGATAATAAATTACAAGTTGATGTTATTTATACAGATTTACAGAAAGCATTTGATAAGGTTGACCATGATATTCTTTTATTGGAATTGAAACAATATGGATTTTCCCTCTCACTGCTATCGTTAATTAAATCATACTTGAAAGGAAGAGTACAAGTTGTGAACTTTCATGGACATACTTCTAAGCCTTTTACGGTAAATTCTGGTGTGCCTCAAGGTTCCAATCTTGGTCCATTACTGTTTTTATTGTTTGTTAATGATATTGTGAATTGTGTACAACATTCTAAAATTTTATTATTTGCGGATGATATTAAATTGTATAAAGAAATCAAAACTATATCAGATTGTAAGCTACTTCAAACAGATATTACAAACTTACATATTTGGAGTATTAGTATTAAATTGTTATTTAATATAAATAAGTGTATACATATGACCTTTTCTAGATTGAAAAATACAATTAAATTTTCATATAAAATAGAGGCAAAAGTTTTACCAGCAGAAAATGAACATAAAGATTTAGGTATATTATTTAGCAGCAATTTTACATTTTATAGTCATATTAATAATATTATAAATTTGTCCTATAAAAGTTTAGGTTTTGTTATGAGAAATTCTTGTAAATTCAAAGTGAAAACTATAATAATTTTGTATAATTCCATTGTTCGATCTAAATTAGAATATGCTGCTGTTATCTGGAACCCAGTTACTAACAAATATATTCTGTTACTACAAAAAATTCAAAATAAATTTCTAGAATGGTTATATTACAGACTTTATAATGATTATCCTACCTATGAGAGTTATGCTACAATGCTTCAACTTTTCCATTTTACTAGTTTGCAAATTCGACGAAATTGTCAATCTTTAAACTTTCTTTATAAAATTATTAACAATAAGTTGGACTGTGTTGGTTTATTTTATTATATAACATTATATGCACCTAAGCTTAAAACGAAATTTCGAAATTTGTTTTACATACCAAGGACAAATACTGAATCCCACAAAAATTCCCCAGTTTTCCAAATGTTACAGTTATACAATAAATTACATCCTCATCCGAATGTTGATATTTTCAATATGAATTTCTCTAGATACAGAATTATTTGTTATCATATTTTACAGAATATTGTTGTTAGTTAATTTGAAGTTACTTTCACACCTTATTTCAATTTCTCTTTTTTTTTTCTTTCTCTTATTTCTATTTTGTTTCAGTTTTTAATAAGTGTATGTTTCCTTTTCCTTGTTTATGTTTTATCAATTAATTTGTTAGTCGTGAACATTGTAATCGGGCTTTGCCTGTTATGTTCATCAACAAATGAATATATCATGGGTTAAGGTGAAGTTGCGCAACCTGACATGTGTTCAACAGGCAATTCCACGAACTAGAATGTGATTTTTTAATTTAAATTTGAATGTTGATATTGTCCGACAGTCTCTGACATGGTCAGGAGAGAATTCAGAGGCGTGGAATAGATATGCTGAAAGATGATGAGTAGAAGGATGTTCTGTGCAGAGGAATAGAGAGAAGGTACATGTTCCGGGTTCGAGGTAGTGAAAGGTAATCAAAACGAGATGCTAGGTAAGATTGTGTGGAGGTGTGGATGATTTTAAATAGTAATAAGAGAGAGTTAAAGAATCTTCTTTCTTTAAGTGGACTCCAAGACAACAATTCTAGTGACGGTGTTACATGATCGAATTTTCTAATGTTACAAACGAAACGAACGCAGATATTGTGAACACGCTGTAGTCTATGGGCAAGATCAGTATTTAGATTCGTGAATAGAGAATCGCAATAATCGAAGTGGGGCATCACTAAAGTTTGGATCAGGTTCTTTTTAAGGCTGAGAGGTAAAACATTGGTTAAATGTTTGAGGGAATTAATTATGGAAAAAGTTTTCTTACATATGTAGGTCACTTGACTTTGAAAATTTAAATTTGAATCTAAATATACCCCTAAATTTTTTACTGTCTTACTATATGTAATTGTAGTATTATTTGTTTTTGTATTTGATACAGTGGCTAGATCTATTTTGTTTAATGCTCGTTGGTGGCCCATTATTATAGCTTACATGGTGACGTAACTGTATCTTAATGACATACATTAAAGTACTGCTGTTCATTATGTTATTGCAACTACCGATTTCCAGCTAAGCATATGCGATATTGATTAATATCGTACGCACATCTCGCAAGCCTTGAGAGCACCAATCCAAAATAGCAGGCGCGAGTTTTGAAAGTAACATTGATCGAATCACTCAAACTTTAACTCAACTTCAAACATTCCACTGGGAGCTAGTTCCCAGATAAATTTCATAAACTGCACAATCAACAATACTTACTTACAAATGGCTTTTAATGAACCCGAAAGTTCATTGTCGCTCTCACATAAGCCCGCCATCGGTTCCCATCCTGTGTAAGATTAATCCACTCTCTATAATCATATCCCACCTCCCTCAAATCCATTTTAATATTATCCTCCCATCTAAGTCTCGGTCCCCCCAAAGGTCTTTTTCTCTCCGATCTCCCAATTAACATTCTATATGCATTTCTGGATTCGCCCATACATGTTACATTCCCTGCCTATCTCAAACATCTGGCTTTAATGTTCCTAATTATGTCAGGTGAAGAATACAATGCGTGCAGTTTTGCGTTGTGTAACTTTCTCTAGTCTCCTGTAACTTCATCCCTCTTAGCCCCAAATATTTTCCTAAGAACCTTATTCTCAAACACCCTTAATCAACAATCAGCCTTAACACCTCAAGCTTGTTACGAATCCCTACAATAAGCACAATCAACAATATGTATTTAAAATGAAATAAATTCTGTTCATGTTAATTATTATAATATTCTAATAAATTGAGTTAATTTCCTGTGTTTTAATGTGTTGCTTTGAGGTTAAAATCTCCAAACCAAGCCCTGCAAAGAAACAATAAATATGACGTACACTCCTGCCATCTGTTGCACTACTTGGTAACAAGCTGAAAAGATACTCGCACTCGTGCCATCTGTTGCAGTAGTCGGGAACACGCTGAAAATACACGCATATTCACTATTTCATTATCACTCGCTTACGGTCCTTTCAAAAACATACTCGCGTCTTAATTATTACCATCATAGGCTCGTTGCGTAATATTATAGTATTATATCATCTGAACGAGAATAATATGATAAATTATTACCTTATTGTATCGGTATGCAATACTTAATTTGTTTTATTAGAAGCACTACGGTTGTGGTTACTGTGGTAAAAATTTAATTACTGTTGCTACATTTTGTTAGTGCTTGCATTATGAAAGCACTTTCATTGATGGAAAAATCAACATAAAACAAGATGCTCTGAACAGAAAATGAGACAATTGAGATCCTAATGGTGGCAGAAGATTAGTCCTTCAATAAGAGGTAACCACACACTTCAACGAAATCATCCAAATCGGCCACCCATTTTTTACTCAACTATGGACAGTGTTGAATTCAGCCCTTTTCCCCCGGAGTTGATTTATACTGAACTGGGGGAGGACCAAGAGAAAATGTTTAAATGTTATGTTTTATTTAACGACGCTCGCAACTGCAGAGGTTATATCAGCGTCGCCGGATGTGCCGGAATTTTGTCCCGCAGAAGTTCTTTTAGATGCCAGTAAATCTACTGACATGAGCCTGTCACATTTAAGCACATTTAAATGCCATCGACCTGGCCCGGGATCGAACCCGCAACCTTGGGCATAGAAGGCCAGCGCTATACCAACTTGCGAGCCAGGTCGACCCAAGAGAAAATAATTCATATATTTTTTGTACGTGATTATTTAACGACGCTGTATCAACTACTACGTAATTTAGCGTCGATGGAATTGGTGTCAGCGAGATGGTATTTCGCGAGATGAGGCCGAGGATTTGCCATAGATTATCTGACATTCGCCTTACGGTTGGAAAAACCTGTTGTGCTCTATCCAAGGAATAATCTGTTAAAATATGTCACAGCCACTGTGCATACTTATATGGAAGACACACAGAAAAGAAAAAGAGAAAATATAGCATAAGAAAGTAATAGAAGAGGGTGGAGAAACAGAGAAGGACATTAACAGGAATCAGAAAAATCAATAAATAAGAAAATAAATAAAAAGATAAACAGTCTTACTAATAAACCGTGTATAGTTTTTATACGAGACTTATGCAGAGTTGAGACAGAAAACGTTACTAATAAACCGTGAATAAGCTATGGACGTATAAACAGGCTGTAACTATACAATGGGAATTGCTTTGCGGTAGTTATATACACTAAACCCCTTGTTTTAGCGTTGTATATAGCGAAAAAATGGCCGCCCCTCTAACAGCTGTTCGTATCGACTGTCATTTTATGATGATGGTTACCTTGTAACCACGGAAGAACAAACCAAAGATCATAGAATTATTAGAGTAATATTGCTGTAGCTTGTACTCTTTGACCAAAATGTAGTGTGGTAATCGATTAGAGCCAGTTGTACTATCGATATTTAACACGCCACACTAGAGCGCTCTACCGGATGCAATAGAGAACCTCAGATATTCTATTACCTTTCGTAACGAAGTAATGACGAAACTATGATGTAGCTGTGTAACAGTTGTACTGTTATACACGACGTATGTAGTGATTATTAGTAAGGAATTTACACACGACTTATAAACGAGCTACTCATTGTATAAGTATAAGATAGTTAAACGTCTGTATATAGAGTTTTTATTAGTAAGACCGAAAGAATATAAGAGAGGAATAGCTAAATAACGAAGAAGTTGAGATGCTGAGGAAATGCGAGGAAAGAAATAAGCTGAGCAAGAATTAGAAATAAGAAGAAAAAGAGAAAAAAGTAGTACGTAACATGAAGGATTGGAAGAAAATGAGAGAAAAGTAATATTAAAATTCCACTTTTATTTATAAACCTCTCCTCTCCCCCCCGTAACAGATATCCTATAACTTGCACAATATATTGAGATATAAACGCATGTAGGTATATTGTCACGCATATTTCTTTCGTTCCCTTCATGTTATGAAAATTATTAAGTAGTTACGCAGGCAGAAAGTTTGCGCTCATAACGGGATGTAAAATCAATAAGAGTGGTCAGGGTTCAGGTACGCAGGGTCTCTTAAATTATTAAGGCTCTCGCGTAGGCGTCTAGGCGCCGGTCGCTGCAGGGCGGGACTTGAGAACAGACATCCGTCTTTTGTTCGCGAGGCGAGAGAGGTGGGTACAGGCCTTCTTAAAAACACACTGCCTCCAAAACATGGCCTTCTATAAGTTGTTCACTAAAATCTAATACAAGTATTCACAGTTCTTATTTTTGCAGATAAAACTTGAGATGATATCTATCTTAATGCAAATAATAACATCAAATTGATTAAAAATTGGTTTCATTCCAACCTTACTCACTTACTTACTTACAAATGGCTTTTAAGGAACCCGAAGGTTCATTGCCGCCCTCACATAAGCCCGCCATCGGTACCTATCCTGTGCAAGATTAATCCAGTCTCTATCATCATACCCCATCTCCCTCAAATCCATTTTAATATTATCCTCCCATCTACGCCTCGGCTTCCACAAAGGTCTTTTTCCCTCCGGCCTCCCAACTAACACTCTATATGCATTTCTGGATTCGCCCATACGTGCTACATGCCCTGCCCATCTCAAACGTCTGGATTTAATGTTCCTAATTATGTCAGGTGAAGAATACAATGCGTGCAACTCTGTGTTGTGTAACTTTCTCCATTCACCTGTAACTTCATCCCTCTTAGCCCCAAATATTTTCCTAAGAACCTTATTCTCAAACACCCTTAATCTCTGTTGCTCTTTCAAAGTAAGAGTCCAAGTTTCACAACCATACAGAACAACCGGTAATATAACTGTTTTATAAATTCTAACTTTAATATTTTTTGACAGCAGACTGGATGACAAAAGCTTCTTAACCGAATAATAACAGGAATTTCTCATATTTATTCTGCGTTTAATTTCCTTCCGAGTGTCATTTAGGCTATATTTGTTACTGTTGCTCCAAGATATTTGAATTTTTCCACCTCTTCGAAAGATAAATCTCCAATTTTTATATTTCCATTTCGTAAAATATTCTGGTCATGAGACATAATCATATACTTTGTCTTTTCGGGATTTACTTCCAAACCTATCGCTTTACTTGCTTCAAGTAAGATTTCCGTGTTTTCCCTAAACGTTTACGCTTCTACTATTTTCGTTAACATCTGTTGGTATGAAATTCACTGATTCGCTATTGTATTCATAATATATCCAATTGTTCTTCTAATAATTGTAACTGTCCTATTCTAAATGAATCTCCTCAAGTTAAGTATCTCGGAATAATACTCGACCAACACTTACGTTGGGATAAACATGTTCTTTTTTTTTTTTTTTTGCATTAGATTAAGAAGAAATATTCACTATTTTGTTATCCTATGAAATTACTTCAATATCCATACTTTACGAATGATTTACCTCGCATTAATAAAAACTATATTACAATATGGTATTATAGGATGAGGTAGTGCTTTTAGTACCTCCCTTATGCGAATAACACTGCAACAGAAAAGAATAATAAAATTATGCCTTAATAAACCTCTTGATTATTCCTCACAACTGTTGTATTCTGAATTTAAAGTGTGCTGTAAATATCAGGGATAACACGAATTCATGTTCGATATACTCTGTCAAAATTGTATTATAAAAATCGTAATAAGCTTATATTACAGACACATAATCATGACACAAGATGAAATAATAATTAAAAAATAGTAGAATTTAAATGTTTCACTTCTGCTGGTCTAAAGCATAGTATTAATTTTGGCCCTCGGTTGTATAATTCTGTAGCTGAATTACACCTATAACTTCCCAGAACTTCTAACATGTAACTCACTAATATATAACAAGAAAATTATAAACGTGTTAAATTCTTCAGTTAGATTAAATAAATTTATAGCCTATTTGTATGAATTAATCAGCCGATATCATATTTTTGTTCCATAATTACAGAATATATATTTTTCATAAATTGTCCTACTTGTTTCACGTAGGCTACGTTATTATTATTATCTATTTTAATATTATATTATGTAATTTAGCTGTAGCTGTAAGTTTACTTTTAGTTCCCATTTTATTTTATTTTCTATATTGTTCTTATATTAATAATATATCTGAACTGCGACCGAACATTCGGTCCTCAAATTTATTAATATTATTGTACTTCTGTATTTTTTATTCTATTTCTATTGTTGTAATTATATTTTGTATATTTTGTATTCTCTTATATTCTATATAGCAATAAAAAGCCGATCTGTTCCCCGGCGAACATTCAGGTGTTTTCAATTCCAATTTTAAAAAATGATATACTTTAATGATTTGAAAATTTCCGTAAAAGAAAGGTAATTAGTTTAGAAATGCGAACTCCTGAGAGACAATAATCGTAATTCACAGTTGTATAATAATAATAATAATAATAATAATAATAATAATAATAATAATAATAATAATAATAATGTTATAGTAATAATAATAGCAATAATAATAATAATAATAATAATAATAATAATAATAATAATAATAATAATAATAATAATAATCAGGGAACGGATTTATATGGACTAAAAATATATGAAATATGTAAATATATATGTAGTTATTTTTACCAAAATATGGAATTAAATATGGATTTTTACCAAAATATGGAATTAAATATGGACTTAAAATTATAAAAAAATGACTATGTACGTTAAATATTGGTACATTTTAATCAAACTAAACAAAAATATAATGGACGTACCTTATCTTCCAATGTAGTTTCAACAAAACACAATTTTTATTGTCTGTTACCATAACAATAGGTTACAAACATTTCTTTCAAGTGCTGAAAAGTGAATCTTCTTCTATTGTCTCTGAGGACAGATTTATACTGACTAAAAGAGCGTTCGACGTCACAAGAAGTAACTGGTACATAATTCAATTTCACAATGTCTGCTGGGGATAAGTCCAAGTTAATCTTCACTGTTGATTCACCACTCATCACAGCAACAACCTTTTGTAGTTCTTCATATCCAGGGTTTTTGAAAGTACAGTGTCCACCTTAGCTCTTACTGCATCTGCAACTTTACCTCTACCACGATTCAGTTGTTCCACAGTACTATTTATAATTTCAAAACTTTCAGATAGTGAAAGGTGCCTATTTTGGAGACTTTTGAGCGTTTTTATGATGCATGAAAATGTATGCTGAATGTGAGCTAAGTCATTCTTCACACTTATGTCACAGGTAACTGTTTTCGCAGTATCAATTGAGACTGCATCTTCAGAGTCCAATGCAAGGAGAACATTGTTAATAGAGTCTATATGTTCGGCATAATATTCAACTGCTTCTAGCCATGTACCCCATCTAGTTAAAATTGGCTTTGGTGGCAATGGAATTTCAGGGTACATTTCTTTCAACACGTTAACTCTACTGGGAGCTTTGAGAAATACTTTTTCACTGATGAAATCAACAAATCTACTTTAGGGAAATTGTCTCTGACCACTTCTGCCACACGATGAAATGCATGCGCCACACAAGTAAAATGAGTCAATTTAGGATATACAACAGATAATGCTTGTCCAGCTTTGACCATATAAGGGGCAGCATCGCTAATAAAGAATAACACATTATCGTACATAATACCCTTTGGCCACAGGATACCCATAGCTTCGTTGAACAGTTTAACTATAGTTTTGTTATTGCACTTTTCTAGAACATCACAATGTAAAAGAATTCGTTCAGAATATTGTTCACTTAACAAACCGATAACTACATTACCAACAAGTCTACCTTCTTTGTCGGGAGTCTCATCAATGGAAACCCAAATTGAACTATCTTTAATTTCATCTCTTATCTTCTGTATTGTCTCATCGTAGATGGATGGAGCATACGTCTTCCTAAGTGTTGACTCATCCGGGATTGTATGTTGAGTATATTTTTCAAGGAATTCCCTGAAGACCTTATTCTTTAGTTTGTAGAGAGGAATATCAGCAGAGATGAGAGAACGGCACAGGTCGATGTTAAACTCAGATCTTACATTCGATGTTGTTGGTTGTGTTAAAAACAATTGTCTCTGCTTGGAATTTAGTTGTTTGTTGGCCTGATGTTTACTAGTTGTAATGTGTTGTTGCACCAGGAACTTTTGTGTAGATGATACTGCACACTGACACAAATTACAAAATAATATTTTATTGTCAGTTGATAAACCATCTTCTTTAAATTCTGAAATGTAACTTGTTAGTTTTGATTTTAAATTGACTGAATGACGTACTTTTGGCATATTTACCGTCTTTATAGTATGATTTACAAAACTGAACCTATGTGTACTCTGACTGGCATTTAACTGTTGAGCTGCACAACTGAAGTCTGTTAAAAATTTTAAATTAAATTAATACAGTTTTGTAACTTACTTTCCCATTGTTGATAGGACTGCTAATTTTCAAATAACTCTGATGTTAAAGGGATTACTGAACATGTGTTTAAATCTCTATTGTTGAAATGTATTTTTAAAAGTTAATGGAATTTTGTTTTGTTTTATTGTTAAACCTAATATAATATGGACTGTTTTATATGAAATATGGAAAATATATGGAAATTAACGAAAATATGTACTAAACTCTAAAATATGGAAAAATATGGAAAATAAAAGTAGGATTTTTCAACCCTACACATTGTGAAACATAAAGATAATGCAAAATATAAATTATATTAGCTTTATAAGTAAATATGTATTTACATATAAATCCTTTCCCTGATAATAATAATAATAATAATAATGATAATAATTGAATGTTTTGTAGGTGACCGACACATGAAGAAATAGTATGATCAACATACAAATCTGTACGACCACATATTCAAAATGTTTGCATAATAAGGGCTAATAAGTCAGACATTGTAATCCGTAATTTAGATATGAAGTCACGCCAACTGATTGATGTCGCTATACCGTGCGGACAGAACTTGGTATCTGAAGAGACTGAAAAAACACCTCCTAGAATATCAGAACTTTGCAATGAAGGTGGGCTGAATTTGAGTATGAAGACAGAGGATCTTTTAATTAGAACTGCAATATAATTTTTATATATTACTCGTCGTTCGAATAGGCCTATTTCGTTTAATATTCACCTTCTGATGTAAAAAACTAAATGCCAAAAATGTTAATAATCAATTTCAATTGAAATCCATCTAATTTAAAATATTTAAAGACAAGTCTGGATACCGTTTTTTTTTGTCTCCCGAGAGAATGTTTCTTTTTTCAAGTGAGTTTGCCTTGGTAAAAGATGTTTCAATTGGGTATATCGGCTAAGTACAACAGAGGGTACCACAAAATGTATTCTGGCGTTCAAAGATACCTGAACTCTATTCATAGATACCTAGTGACTAAAATTTGTTCCTGTAAGTGTGGCTTCTTTAGTTATTACTTGAACGAATAGAGATGCCAAAGATAACAGTCAGTGTCGCCAATAGTACATAAATATACACGCATGATAGAATTCAACATTTAATTTCCCTCTAATGATTGTAAAAAGCTCTAGGTTTAACGGGAAACAGCTGATACTGTGGTAGGTCATTTATGAGAATAATTTAAACTTAATCTACATCATCATTTTCCCGTCCAACACATGTTTACCCGTCCCGATAATAGTACCACCTATTGAGTACTAGCGGAACTATTTCAAAGTTTGTCAATTTGTTTATATCTTTGGTTCTGACATCCCGTGGTCAGAAAGTTCGCTTACACGATCAGAAAATTATAGATAGGATATTTTTGAACGCCAGTGTTCCACCAAAACAGAAGAAAAAATATTGGAACTATACAAAAGATTTGGAACTAGCCAGGCCCTTCGAAAAGTGATGAAAAAAAATCACCTTTCTCCACTTTTCTCCTAATGAAGGTGGTTGCAAGATGGAATTTATTCTCGATTACAAATACAAATAATGATTTTTGAGAATATAAATTAGCAATGAATTTGTAATAATGATTAAGATGACAGTAATGATAACGATAATAATAATAATAATAATAATAATAATAATAATAATAATAATAATAATAATAACAATAACAATAATAATAATAAACATCACTAAATCGTTTTCAATCGCTTTATAATTCAGAAAACATATGAAGGGCTCCCTTTAAAAACGAGGTAGCTCCACTTTTACAAAGTTGCGAAAAAAAAAAAACGTTCTAAAAATTCAAATTTTAACTGAGCTCCTTTCCTCTTTCATAATACACTCATATCCCAGGTACCTAGGAGTTTAATTTTATTACTCGCTCATTTACAGGGTAAATCAAAAGTCTGGAACCATATAAATGTCTTCCATATGCTTGATTTTCGATTACTATAGGAATTACCAGCATTTGTAAGACCAAATGCTCTACCAGAGACACAATCGATTCTAGCCTTCAACTATCTCAAAAGCCGCAAATTTGGATGCAACTTTGGAATTTTAAATGGAAAGGAGGTCATGTAGGTATTCAAAATCATGTGAAATTTTCTGAAAAAAAAAAAAAAAACAATTGTGCAATCTGTTTTGAGATATCTCTAATCGTTTTCAAGTTATTTAAAGATAACTGTCATAAAGACACAAACATTAGTTACTGCATCTACAGATATTTTGTAACTTGGTAGGGCTACAGTACTAAGGAGGCTTTGGGAAAGGTATTTTATGCTCGACCATGCTGAAATGTAGTAATTATATACCTGGTAGCAGCCCTTTAATGGACCTCATTAAAGTGCACCTATTCATTAAAGTTCAGGTGTTCCACCAATCAGAAAATATCATTGTAGCAATATGAAAGCGCAAGTATCGATTATTCTCGGATATGCAATCGAAAGACAACTAGAGCGAGATTAGACAAAGTAAAAATGGCGGACACTAGTGATATCGAGCTGCAGCTTACACCGCCGGAAAATTCGGCAAACTAATATTCAAATAAATTGAATTTGTCATCTCGTTTTTCAATGTCTAATTCAATTTCAAGGTTATATCAAGATTAATGTTTATTTTACTTTCTAGATTATATCAAGGTCAATGTCGACATTTGTTTCTCGGAAACAATCAATACTGTCGCGTCTGCGCACATCTCACAATTTACGAGGTATTGCACAAGGTCAGTTCCGCTCCTCAGTCAGATAAGAATAACATGAATACTTATGAATAATTTCAAGTTAGAAATATGGTCGAGCATAAAAAGTCGTATGAAACTTGACTATAATGGTAATTAAGACGCTCGTATGAAATGAATATTTAAATACTTACATAGTCACAATCATGCCATGGTATGAAAGAAAAATTCCACAACCTCGAGCGGGATTGTCCGCCATTTTACTTTGTCTAATCTCGCGCTATTTGTCTTTCGATTGCATATCCGGGAATAATCGATACTTGCGCTTTCATATTGCTGCAATAGTATTTTCTGATTGGTGGAACACCTGAACTTTAATGAATAGGTGTACTTTAATGAGGTCCATTAAAGGGCTGCTACCAGGTGTATAATTACTAGATTTCGGCATGGTCGAGCATAAAATACCTTTTCCAAAGCCTCCTTAGTACTGTACCATGTTATAAAATATCTGTAGATGCAGTAACTAATGTTTGTGTCATTATGACAGTTATCTTTAAATAATTTGAAAACAATTAGAGATATCTCAAAACAGATTGCACCATTTTTTTTTCAGAAAATTTCACATGATTTTGAGTACCTACATGACTCCCTTCCTATTTAATATTTCAAAGTTGCATCCAAAATGGCGACTTCTGAGATAGCTGAGGGCTAGAATCGAATGTGTCACTGGTAGAGCATTTGGTCTTATAAATACTGGTAGCACCTAGACCTATAGTAATCGAAAATCAAGCATATGGAAGACATTTATATGGTTTCAGACTTTAGATTTACCCTGTAAATGAGCGAGTAATAAAATTAAACTCCTAGTGTATTATGAAAGAGGAAAGGAGCTCAGTTAAAATTTGAATTTTTAGAATGTTTTTTTTTCGCAACTTTGTAAAAGTGGAGGTACCTCGTTTTTAAAGGGAGCCCTTCATATGTTTCCTGAATTATGAGGCGATTGAAAACGATTTATTATTATTATTATATTATTATTATTATTATATTATTTATTATTATTATTATTATTATTATTATTATTATTGTTATTATTATTATTAACGTTATCATTACTGTCATCATAATCATTATTACAATATTCATTACTAATTTATATTCTCAAAAACTGTGGTTTGTATTTGTAATTGAGAATAAATTCGATGTTACAACTAGCTTCATCAGAACAAAAGTGGGGAAAGGTGATTTTTTTTTTCAGGTTTTCGTCTCTTTTCGAAGGGTCTGGCTAGTTCCAAATCTTTTGTGTAGTTCCAATATTTTTTTTTCTGTTTTGGTGGAACACGGGCGTTCAAAAATATCCTATCTATAATTTTGTGATCGTGTAAGTGAACTTTCTAACCACGGGATGTCAAAACCAAAGATATAAACAAATTGACAAACTTTGAAATAGTTCCGCTAGTACTCAATAGGTGGCACTAGTATCGGGACGGATAAACATGTGTTCGGGGGAAAAATGATGATGTAGATTAAGTTTAAATAATTATTCTCATAAATGACCGACCACAGTATCAGCTGTTTCCCGTTAAAACTAGAGCTTTTTGCAATCATTAGGGGGAAATTAAATGTTGAATTCTATAATGCGTGTATATTTATGTACTATTGGCGACACTGACTATTATCTTCGGCATCTCTATTCGTTCAAGTACGTCATCCAGCATCGTTAAGATGAAGTTTACATTTACAATGCTCGTATGAAAATTATGAAACTCGCTTGCGCTCGTTTCATAAACATACTCGCGTCTTAATTACTACCATTATAGGCTCGTTGCATAATATAGTACTATTATGCAATTTTGGTAATTAACTATAAGTAGATGTTTCATCTGCATTTGAGAATGTGATTACGTTCGTGAGAGTGGTGCCTGCCGAGCGAGGTAATAAAGATTGAATTGATAATATAATTCAAGAATGCGGTTATGTATTATAGAGAGGAATGTAGCCTAACTACTGGTGACATAAGAAACTACGTTGTTTCAGAGTACACAAAAATGTATATTGAGAAAGTATGTATTATTTTGATGACACCGTTTGTTTAATGCTACAAATCTTATAGGCTAATGGTCAGCTATAGTTTGAAGTTTGTATGTTCTATGTCAGATGGAAGCCAAGGATTTTATCTGGTGTCCCTTTTAAGATTTTTTATAAACACTGAGTTGATGAATATTTTCTCAAGAATAAAGCGGCTGAAATGTGAACCTGGTTACTTAACTCTAAAAGATAAGATTACAGACACAGGAATCAGTATTTTCCTGTCCTTTTTAATTTTTACTCACAACTTTTTCCTTACTCATTCTGCTGCACCAGTCTTTGCTTTTGTGCCAGGATTGTGTTTCCTAATTATACGGTTGGTATGGTACGTTCTTTATACAGTATAGTGAATTAGACATATTAATTTATCCACATAATCACTTCAAAGTTACAAAAGCAGTCTGTGTTGAACTAAAACTTCGCAAATAAAAAAGTTGTTTTACTATAATTTTTCAACTACATCAGATTTCACCTAGCCTATCGGCTTTCAAGAGATCTTATGGTTAGGGACCGGAATTTTAGGTTAAAAAAACAATTTTAGGTTTTTTGAAAAGGTGAAATAGGTTTTTTTTTAGGTTTTATGTTCAACCTGTGAAAGGATTAGCAAAAATTGCCAGATCGTTAAAAATGTATCCTTACAGTTATTCTTAAAAATAAATTTATATTTATTATGGCAATATATACCACAAAACTGTCCTTTCCAAGAACCAAACTATTTATCAAAATTTATAAGATTCGAAATTTTTGTTCCTTCCCCTTTAACATTATTTGTAGTACTCTGAATAAATTATTGTAACAATTAACATTTTATCTAATATAATTTGTCTTAATATAACTACATATATTTCAATTTTCGATAGATAAAAGGTACAGTACACACAAAACTTTTGAATTAAATTTGTTCAAACTTGATCAATAATTATCTTAAAAGTAATAAACAAACAAAACTTCATTATTTATTGGTACTATTTGTGGTTGCAATATATGACCAAATAATTTTAAGATTCTCGACTGACAAGCAAACGTTCTGATGGGGGCAGATAAAAAAGTTATTTTTTTTTCTTCCACCATGTTAATAATGTCAAAAGAAGTGCTTATACAAATTTTGGCCACTCGACCGCAATTACGAGGGCCATAAAAAATAAGTTTGCCAGGGGCCGTTAACAGAAAAAGAACACAATTTCATTCGATAAATTTATTGGAAGATACATAGCAATTGTTGAGCTATTTTTCAACATATTTTTCATCGGAATTGAGACATTTCTCATATCATGGGATGGACAGAGAGAGGTGCAGACGCAGTCAAACGCTGGTTCCGATCTGAGGCGGCTGACTTCTACGACACAAAAATTGATCCTATGGTATGACAAATATCTCAATTCCAGTGGAGGATGTGTTGACAAATAGCGCAACAATTGTTGTGTCTGTTTCAATAAATATTTCTATGCAATTGTGCTTTTTTCTATAAACGACCCCAGGGAAAATCACTTTTTGGACGGTCTCGTAATTACGCTCGAGTGGCCAAAATTTGTATAAGCACTTCTTTTCACATTATTAACATGGTGGAAGTAAAAATTTAACTTTTTTATCTGCCCCCATCAAAACGTTTGCTTGTGAGAAGTTTTTCTATTGTTTCTCAAAATAAATTTGAAGGACGAAAAGGTTCTTTTGATAGCACATGACATCATAGGTGCAAATTTTATCGGGTATCCACAGTAACTGACAATTGAAGCTTCCTCCCTGGAGAATGGAGCACACATTTTTCATTTTTCAAACCATAGATTCCTCTGCAATACTTTCTTCAGTCTTAATGTGACGGCTTCACCCACGGGTCCTGGTACTTGTTTCTGTAGAAGCGAGTCAATTACCAATTGCATCTTTCAGCTGTAGCGACGAAGATTTCAAGTACTCAATATATTTTGGAAGGTCACTGAAATGTGCCTTGAGGAAAGCAAGGGAGCCATAGATGTTGTCACTGCTAAGTACAGATTTTGCCTTAGGGATTGAGGCAGCCTCCTCCACGTCGAGAGTGTTCTAGTATATACAGTCACAAAGCCTGAGTTGTGAGGGTGCTAGGAACACTAGACTGTGCCGGTACTATTTCGCATTGTCTGTAATGAGGCGATATTAGCGATCCTGGTGGTTAGCAACTATCTATGGATACATATTTACTACGTATTGAGCTTCGTGACTGTATATACTAGACTGTGGTTCTACTCCCCCCACCCCTTCTATCTCCCTCTCTCTGTATTGATATTTCAAAATAAAAACAAATCAATAGGCCTATACAACGCAGTAAATACAGGATAACGCTTATCAACAATGATTTAGGTATTTTTAGATACTAAGGTCCAATTTAGGTTCTTTTAGGTTCAACGTAATTCACATATACAACTCCTACGATCATGATTCGGAAATTGAAGAAATTAGGAGTTCAGAAGCAACGAAAAAAATAGTTAAAAATCTACAAATCCTGTCCCTACTTATGATACATTGAAGTGTTTTGGTTTAAATCTGTTTACTGACTATATCAAGTGAAAAAAATTGTTTTTACTGCACCATAATATCTATCTACTCACTTAGTAACATGATTTTGATGATATATTGAGCTAATATTACAGTTCACATACTAGAAGAATATAAACAACATAAGAACTTTTAAACAAAGCAAATTTTGTAACATTATACCCATATAAACTTGAGGTATAGTTTCACTACGAACTGGCCCACACTCTACTTTGATTGCCCTAATTGTGTTAGAACACAGCTCGAAACACCATCCTGGTTCGTCTTACTCATGTGAGCTATTAAAGCAAAACTGGAGATGGATAATTGGGCTATATGGCAATTTCAGTTCAGAGAATAGTGCGTTTATGAAAAGGTTACTAATGGACCATTAAATATCATTAGTGAACATTTTAAAACCGTCTTCAATTACTACAATGCTTGACTCTGAATTCGACGCGCATGTGTTTAAAACTCGTTCAGGTTGATTAATTTTAACATTCTATTTCTTGGACTGTTACGGAGAGCATTTTATGTACCCTCCAGAGGTAATTTCTCGATAAACATTCCCCTTCCATTGCATTCCTTGATGGTGAAGCTAAAAAAATCTCATACCACTTTGGATAGTGAAAGTATGAAAATAAATAATAATAATAATAATAATAATAATAATAATAATAATAATAATAATAATAATAATAATAATAATAATAATAATGATGATAATAATAATAACAATAATAATAATAATAATGCTTCATTTTTTTCACAGACCTTTTCCACTCAATTATAGGATAAAAATGAAATTGGCCTACATAATAATATAATACTAATGCAAAAGAAAGTTATAGGGATACTCAAGACAAAATCAAAACAGAAGAATATGCATAAGCCGGAGGATTATCGAACTTAAAGTACTTACTTAAACTAGATGAAAATTTAAATTACATGATTATGTCAAGTGGTTTTCAGTAGAATGTTTCTTTGACTTGAATACGTTCTTTTTCCCCCCAGTGAATGAGAAGATGTAACATTTCTAGCGTAACACAAAGTTCAGGAAGCCTCCGCTACATGGCTTGCTGCCATCTGTCGAGTATTGAGTAATTTACTTGCAAACGCAGATATGCATTTCATTTATGGAAGCAAAATAAAATGGGAGGGAAGTTGCAATGTTTAATCAGTTAAAATATAATTTATGATGCCAACTAACTTAACATGTTTATGAGACATCACCAAAGTTTGTAGGAACAGTTCTTCTGCAACCATACTTCAAAAGGGTGGCCCTGAGTTCGATTGTAGCAGGTTACACTTACTAACATATCTAGGCTTTTAACTACCAAACGGAACTTTGTGGACATGGGATCCTATATGAAAATTTTTCATAATTGTCTCCTCCAACAGCCCTAAAAGTCTGTAACATCAACACTAAATCATCCTGTATAATCAAATGTTTGTTGATAGTGAAGGAGAATTTAAAAGAGTATTGTATACGTTTGGAAGTACATCATTATCCTACAAGAAGATTCACTTATTTTATATGTTCAAATAAAGCCAGGCTGGCAGAAACTAAAAAGTAGGCCTATACGGCTGCATAATTAGGTACTGTGGATAGACTGTGTTTAATAAATTTCCTGTTGAGGCCCAAATTGTAGATATATCGACATTTAGAAATGTTATAATTAATTTATTAGTTAATAACCATTTTTTATAGTTTAAAAGTGTTTTGAAGCTAATGTTATGTCTTTTTAATTATGTAAAATTTTTAACTTTTATCAGTTACTATTCTGGACTCAATTTTATTATTGGCCTATATGTATTCTATATTTGACGATGTCTATGGCAGCTACAAGTATTCTGTTTGCTACTTAATAACAAATTAAATTAAGGAATAAAATATAGAAAACACTTTTTCACATATGGACTGTTAAAAAATAGAGGTCACGCAACGTGCAGGGGAAAATTAGTTAGATCTGAGATGCTGGAACAAGCCACACAGCAGAAGTCTAGGTGCAAGATATGAAGTATTAAAGGGACTTTATAAAAAGAATATGATGACAAGATTCGAGTCGATCAAGTTGTGCAGATCTAGGGGTTTGCACATTGATAATAACTGGATTGAAATGTCTCTTCTACGTCTCATTATCAGATCATGTCTTTTATTAACGTAGAAATGTCGGAGATCATTTCCTAAATTAGATTCAAGCAATTTTGAAGGAAGTGGAATATCAATAACTTCATGAGAGGATAGAGAAAGAGATAGAGAGCTTACAGAAAGAGAGAAACAGAAAGGAAATGTAAGACCGGCTGTCTCTCAATGTGCAAGTCTTATTACAAGGAGCAACTCGCGCACAAGCTGTGACTTCGCTTCATATTATTACTATTATTATTATTATTATTATTATTATTATTATTATTATTATTACACAGTGGCCGGGTCACGCATTTGCTTATTGATACGGATTGAGAGCTGCTTCCAATCCTTGAACGAATGAATTAATTAGTTAATGAAAGAAAGAAAGAAAGAAAGAAAGAAAGAGAGAAAGAAAGACAGAGAGAGAAATAAAGAGAGAAAGAGAGAAAGAAAGAGAAAGAAAGAAAGAAAGAGAGAAAGGAAGAAACAGAGAAAGAGAGAAAGAAACAGAAAGAGAGAAAGAAAGAAACAGAGAAAGAGAGAAAGAAACAGAAAGAGAGAAAGAAAGAAACAGAGAAAGAGAGAAAAAGAAAGGAGAGAAAGAAAGAAAAAGAGAGAAAGAAAGAAAGAGAGAAAGAAAGAAAGAAAGAGAGAAAGGAAGAGCGAAAGAGAGAGAGAAAGAAAGAGGGAAAGAAAGAGAGAAAGAAAGAAAGAGAGAAAGAAAGAGCGAGAGAAAGAAAGAAAAAGAGAGAGAAAGAAAGAGAGAAAGAAAGAGGGAAAAAAAGAAAGAGAGAAAGAAAGAAAAAAGAAAGAAAGAAAGAAAGAGAAAGAATGAAAGAAAGAAAGAGAGAAAGAAAGAGCGAAAGACAGAGAGAAAGAAGGAAAGAAAGAGAGAAAGAGCGATAGAAAGAAAGAAAAAGAAAGAGAAAGAAAGAAATAGGGAAAGAAAGAAAGAGAAAGGAAAAAGGAAGAAACAGAGAAAGCAAGAAAGAAACAGAGAAAGCAAGAAAGAAACAGAGAAGGAAAGAAAGAAAGAGAGAAAGAAGGAATAAAGAAAGAGAGAAAGAAAGAAAGAAAGAAAGAAAGAAAGAAAGAAGAAAAGAAAAAAGAAACAAAGAAAGAAAGAGAGAAAGAAAGGAAGAGAGAAAAAAGAAAGAAAGGAGAAAGAGAGAGAGAAAAAGAAAGAAAGAAAGAAAGAATGAATGAATGACGCTTTAGACACACGTTCACAATAGCATATCACATTCTCCATTCCTGGCTGGATGTGAAAACTGGACGTTAACATCAAATTACGACAAAATGAGTAATCGGAAATGAGATTTCTCCAGTTTGTGGCTGGATATTCACTGTGGTACCATAAGGAAAATTTTGCTGTCAGACAAGATATACAAGATTATTGGAACTGGAATAATGGGGGACCGTGTACAACGTATGCCGAAAATAGTTTAACGAAAATTGTGCTCTATTATAACCCCACAGGAAGTAGGGACGTGGGAGAAGACAGCATGGACAATTCTGAGATGGAACAGGCTAATAGGTCTTAATCCTTGCCGTCGATGATGATTTATGAGAAAAGCTATTCTAAGGATTTTATCGCCTTTTAAGAAATAATAGCCTCAAACTTCCGAAGTCGATACAAAATAATGTTAGTGTATAGTGTCGAATTATTCGCAACTACTGGAAGGAAGCAAATTACGTATTCTTTTTCTCAATAAAATTTCATGGAAATACATTTCTTACGTCTCTAAGTACCTCTACAATTACACATTATTCCATACATTCGTTTAAGTGCAACGTTTTATGTAAATATGAACTGAAAATTCGTCGGTTAGGAAGCCAGGTTAATATTGATAAAGGTTAATGCAGGTTTCTGTCATTCCAACTTGCAAGAATTTCATGAAGGGCACTCACAATTAGTTATGGAGGAAATAAATTAAATACCGATATATATCGCAGAAAATATATCCATATATCGAACGATTATCGATATATCACTATTCCGTAAGCAAATTGCGTTTTCAGACGTACATTTACTGTAGTACAATAAAATTACTTCAATTTTAATATTCCTTTTTATCATTGAAATTAACATCATAGTATAGGTCAGTTTCTATCTGATGCTTTTCCAATTCACTGCGGGCTAAAGCACGGAGATGTACTGTCACCTTTACTTTTTAACTTCGCTCTAGAATATGCCATTAGGAAAGTTCAGGATAACAAGCAGGGTTTGGAATTGAACGGGTTACATCAGCTTCTTGTCTATGCAGATGACGTGAATATGTTAGGAGAAAATACACAAACGATTAGGGAGAACGCGGGAATTTTACTTGAAGCAAGTAAAGCAATCGGTTTGGAAGTAAATCCCGAAAAGACAAAGTATATGATTATGTCTCGTGACCAGAATATTGTACGAAATGGAAATATAAAAATTGGAGATTTATCCTTCGAAGAGGTGGAAAAATTCAAATATCTTGGAGCAACAGTAACAAATATAAATGACACTCGGAAGGAAATTAAACGCAGAATAAATATGGGAAATGCGTGTTATTATTCGGTTGAGAAGCTCTTATCATCCAGTCTGCTGTCAAAAATCTGAAAGTTAGAATTTATAAAACAGTTATATTACCGGTTGTTCTGTATGGTTGTGAAACTTGGACTCTCACTCTGAGAGAGGAACATAGGTTAAGGGTGTTTGAGAATAAGGTACTTAGGAAAATATTTGGGGCTAAGCGGGATGAAGTTACAGGAGAATGGAGAAAGTTACACAACACAGAACTGCACGCATTGTATTCTTCACCTGACATAATTAGGAACTTAAAATCCAGACGTTTGAGATGGGCAGGGCATGTAGCACGTATGGGCGAATCCAGAAATGCATATAGAGTGTTAGTTGGGAGACCGGAGGGAAAAAGACCTTTAGGGAGGCCGAGACGTAGATGGGAGGATGATATTAAAATGGATTTGAGGGAGGTGGGGTATGATGATAGAGACTGGATTAATCTTGCACAGGATAGGGACCGCTGGCGGGCTTATGTGAGGGCGGCAATGAACCTTCGGGTTCCTTAAAAGCCATTTGTAAGTAAGTAAGTAAGTACAGTCAAAAACATAAATCTAAAATTGTAACAATAAACAATACATTTCCAATACCATTTATGATGTAGGTCCTAACCTAAATCAAAATTAAGGTGGAGGCTAAAATAAGAATAACCGGAGAAGGGCAAGCATTTAAGAAATAAATAATAAATTCTGAATTAAACAGAAGTTACCCTGAAACGTGAGGAAATGTCATTCCACCATATAGGCGCTATTGTTAACGATTACCTGTGAATTATCAATTTTTATGTTTCAAGACGTGAATAAGATATTTTACATTTTGGCTGAGTTACTAACGCTTTTGGGTTACTCTCGTGAATATTTTTCGTAGAATAATAAGTGAAAATTTATGATATGGGTAAAAGAAGAAGAAGAAGAAGAAGAAGAAGAAGTACGAGGGGACGGAAAAAGATTTAAAAATAACACTAAAACTTTACGATTAGAAAGATAGTACTTCTCATGGACCGTGAGAAGTTGTGTGCTGGTATTAAGCGGGGAAGACAGACACTACAATTGTCAGTGTCATTTTGAAGAATGCAAAATTGTCTGAACCCCCTTCACCCTTCTCTTCTCGGTGGGTAGTTGTGCGGTGCTATATTGGACGGGATCATTTGCATCTTAATTTCTTTTTATTCCTTTCGAATCCAATGTCTTGGCTTCGTTTCAAACGACATCCAAAGGCAGCACAAGGAAAAGGGTGAGGGTGCATGGAACTTGGCCATTGCAGTAGAGGGTGATGTAGTTTTCGGGGTGAGGGGGTGAGCTATACGGATGACTTCTTCTCCTCGTTGCTAAATTGACAACATTTGTATCCATTTCCCTGGTCTCTTCTTGGAAGGGTGAGGTTTGACTATATATGCATAGCCTTTTCCGCTGGCTGGTGGAGAATGCAAGCAGGAGGGCATCCTCTAGCGATATAAGAATTCTTGGCAGTAATAGAAGAGTCCTTATTCTTAAATACAACGTAGATTTATCTCTCGCTTAATAAAAAAACTTAGCCCTGCGTTTTAAAGAGATTCATTCTCATTATAATTTAATGCGTAAAATTTTCTTCTCGTAAAGCTGAGAATTTCTTTCTTTTCTTTTTCTTTCCTTGTGTTGTTTTGTGTGTATGTGTGTGCCATTTATGAAGTTAAATTGGGCGGGCCCTTTTCTCTTTTATTCTTAAACAGCGTTTTTCTTGAACTTCTGGAGAACTATCTTGTGTACATTCTAGTTCAAAAGCAAATTCATTTAGAGCAAAGAATTCTCTGAATACCACAACAAAAGTCGTCAGAAAATATGTTCTAATAGTACATTATGCAACGAGCCTATAATGATAGTAATTAAGACGCAAGTATGTTTGTTTATGAAACGAGCGCAAGCGAGTTTCATACCATTATAGGCAAGTTTCATACGAATTTTTATGCTTGACCATATTTCTAACTTGAAATTATTCAGAAATATCATTTTATTTGTATCTGACTCAAGATCGAAAGTGACCTTGTGTATAGCTCGTGTGAGATGTGCGCAGACGCGAAAGTATTGATTTTTTTCCGAGGAACAATAATGTCATTGACCTTGATGTAGAGAATAACATGAACTAATTTTGGTATAACCTGGAAATTGATTTGGAATTGAAAAACGAGATGACAAGTTGAATTTATTTGAATATTATTTACAATTAACGCTAATTATTATAGTAACAGAACATAACCTTCTGCGAAAGTATTGGATTTCCAGCCTCCGTGACGTTTCCCTCGTATCTTTCGATTGCATATCCGAGAATAATCGAAAACCTGAACTTTAATGAATAGGCGTACTTTAATGACATGCATTAAAGTACTGCTACCAGGTGTATAATTACTACATTTCGGCATAGTCGAGCATAAAACTTATAGTAAAACACGTATAAAAATTATTAAAGAACATTGGAAACTATACTATGTCTGACGTAAAAATTATATTCTCCGAAGAAGTGCGCTACTTGCTACAAATATGGAGGTATTAGGTTCAATTCCCAGAGAGATAAGAAACTGATGTCTCCTTAAGGCGTTAGATACAGCTTACAGTAGTAAAATTGAAAGCAGTAAATTCTTACTTAACAAATTAATTGCTGATTAATATTTATTACATATAATGAAACTAACATCTGTCCATTTTTATATTATCATTAATTCTCTAAATAGATTTACAAAACCTCTAATGGCAATATTACATTAATATTCTCATTATAGAAATATCCCTGTAACATAGATCTAGTATGCTTATATTAAATTCATTTTTATCATTTACAGCATACAGTATTTATAATTTAGAAATGTTTCATTATTTAACAATGGAATCTTTTAAGCTATGAATGTTTTTATTTTACTGTTTCTTCATATATTAGCTCATGCGATAAGTATAACATTGTAAACTAAGTTCATAATAATGGTCCATGGGCGTGAATTTGAACTGCCACTGGGGGAGACCCTGGTGTACCAGCATCATGCGGAAGTACTGCGTGAAGTCTGCAGCCAGGTAGTGCCACTCGAAACTTCTGTCCAGCAGCCAGATCTTGGGGTCCTCTCGTTTTAGATCGGATTCGCACTCGCTCTTGTGAAGGTACACCAGACACACCTTTCCATTTATCATTTTACTAGCTATCTCAAATCTCAAATTAATTATAATTGATTGAATTAAATTAGCTCATAAATTAAGTTACTACTTTACCTTATAGGCTTATCTAAATTTAAATAAATATGTAGTCTACTAGTCGTTAAAACTTAACTGAAGAATATTGCTGGAGAAACTTTTAAGTGTAGTGTAAATATTCGTAATTTAAATATATATTGTATTGATTAAGGCTGGTTGACTGGAAGAGAAGGCCTTATGGCCTTAACTCTGCCAGCGAAAATAAAACATTATTATTATTATTATTATTATTATTATTATTATTATTATTATTATTAAAATTTTGGAAATATTCAACATTTTTTCCTCCATTACTGTATCTTGTACACTAATGAAAATTGGTAAGTTTAAAACACTGTTGCTCTGCTATATGAAAGAAATATTTACGATTAAAAAAAAATATTTACATTTATTTTTTTTCAAAATTCAGTTCACTGTGCAGTGATGAAGCGTTTCTTACATAACTATCAAGAACTATCCAACATTCTGTGATGAAATTGTTTGTGTGCATTTATGCATGACATCTATAATATGATGCAAGATTACTTCTCTACCTTTGATAGATTGTCTGATAACAAATAAATTCATTTAAAATAGGTCATATATCAGTATTTCATTTTAACATGAAATAAAAAAATATTTATTAAGGAATGTAGTTGAAAGAGCATGATATTGTAAACATGAGTTTCAGCAATAAAATAAAAGAGAGAGAACATGAAAAAGTTAACAAGTTTATGAGTTATGAAGTAAACGCTTCATCACTGCACAATGAACTGCCACCATTTTGAATTTTGAAAAAAAAAATATAAATGATTTTTTTAAATCGTAAAAATATTTTTTTCATATAGCAGAAGGATAGTGTTTTACACATACCAATTTTCATTATTGTACAAGATACAGTAATCGAGGAAAAAAATGTTGAATATTTCCAAAAATTTTACTGCTGTACCTAACCCCTTAAACACTCCGAACAGTCTTTTGTGCTTTATGTATTTGTTTTAAGAAAAAGGGGGCTATCTCTGCTCACGACAAAAACATCAAATCAAATCTGTGATCCATCATCAGACATTAATAACTACATTAAGTTACACTGAATTCTTCACAGTTGATTGATGTACGTATATCTATTGATTTTCATCCTGGCACACAGAAAATATACCAGGTGTCCACTGGTTAGATCCCTCGGAAACAGACGAAACTGGTCGAATTAAGTTCCCGCCCGCCGCGAGTCATAACTGAATTCGTACGCAGTTGAGTTGTGAGTGTGGAGCTAGTTTGACACATTTATTGCTCTGTGCTTGACTCATTGTTTAATATTGTGTATTGTAATAATTCGACCTAATTAAGGAAAAAAAATCTTTTACGACAATTATGCGAAAAATATTCATACAAATCCTGCAAGAAAAAAATTAAGTTGCAATTATTCCAGAATACACACTGTATCATCACAAGAAATTTGTAAGCAATATATATATAGTTTCAACAGAGGAAACAGTTGACGATATAGGATGAATATTTGAAAATCTTTGTGAATATTAGCACAGCAAGCAAATGTTTCGACAGCAAAGAAAACAATGAAAGAAAACTATTATGTTCCCCTGAAGATAAATGCAAACAAGACAGAGATCCTGGTCATCCAAAGGAAACAAAAGAAAGTAAACTTTCGAATTCCAAATGAGACAGTAGTAAAAGTGGACAACTTCAAATACTTTGGGTATTCTGTAAGTAGTAACACGAACTGCTGCCAGGAAGTCAAAAGAAGGACGTCGTACATGCCCTACCCATCTCAAACGTCTGGATTTAATAATCATAATTATGTCAGGTGAGGAATACAATGAGTGCAGTTCTACGTTGTGCAACTTTCTCCATTCTACTGTAATTTCATCCTTCTTAGCTCCAAATATTTTCCTAAGCACCTTTTTCTCGAACTTCCATAACCTATGTTCCTCTCTCAAAGTGAGAGTTCAAGTTTCACAGCCATACAGAACAACCGGTAATATAACTGTTTTATAAATTCTAACATTAATCTTTTTTTAGAGCAGATTGACTGACATAAGCCCAAGCTTCTCAACTGAATAATAACAGGCATTTCCCATATTTATTCCGCGTTTAATTTCCTCCCAAGTGTCATTTATATTTGTTACTGTTGCTCCAATATATTTGAACTTTTCCACCTTTTCAAAGGATAAATTTCCTATTTTTATATTTCCAATTCGTACTATGCTCTGGTCACGAGACATAAGCATATACTTTGTCTTTTTGGGATTTACTTCCAAACTTATCTCTTTACTTGCTTCAAGTAAAACTGCCGTGTTTTCAATAATAGTTTGTGGATTTTCTCCTAACACATTCACGTCATACGCATAAGACAAGAAGCTGATGTAACCACTTCAATTCCAAATCCTGTCTATTTTTCTGGATTTTCCTAATGGCATATTCTAGAGCAAAGTTAAAAAGTAAAGGTGATAGTGCATCTCCTTGCTTTAGCCCACAGTGAATTGGAAAAGCATCAGATATAAATTGTCTATACGGACTCTGCTGTAAGTATAGGCCAGTTTCTATCTGATGCTTTTCCAATTCTCTGCGGGCTAACTATGTATGGCGGATCCCTATCACCACGGCATAGCGCGTCCTCAGGTTGCGGATAAAGGAGACGGCCTCCAGATATGGGGGTAGTTACGAATACTGGGTGTTCATTTCAAAGTGTGTCATGACGTCACTGTTGTTGGGTCACCGATTTGAAGCGAGTTTCAGTTTATATGTTAGAGAAGTTGCCTATTATTTAAGGCGTTCTTCAATCTGAACTTGAGAATGTGTACGGTATAACTTGAACGTCGTAGCAACAGATGGCTATCTGTACGGTCTATGTGCTACCATAACCTCTTTCGAACTGTGTTTTGCGCCGGCAAGTCGTACGCAGGGTATTTGTTATCATCGGTTGCGTATGGTAACATTCCACAACACAAATCAAATGCTCCGTGTCCATGTTGACCGTCGAAGTTAATGTCAACAAATACGTAAGTAATCGTCTTAACCCTCTCCCCATATCTCGACAGTACGTATTTCCAAACAGTTCACATTTCTGCCACTACCGGCGTTACCGTACGTATCGGTACGTACTCTTCAGAATGAACGCCGTACTTGCTAGCCAACTTCTCTGCCTCTTAGATTATACACCTGAGCTGCGGAAGTGTAGGAAGATTGAATTCTCTAGGCTCATCAGCTAGCCACATGACGGCATGCAGCGAGCCAAGACACATTTTGAACTGAACACCCAGTATAGCTATTGAATAAGCAGTCGTGGACAGCCGATAAGGGGTGGTCCTCCAGCTTGGAGGTTGGGTGAAGGACTAACAACCCATCACCGTAGAAAAGAGTTTGTTACGAAACCAAGATATAAGCGTCGGAATAATAATAATAATAATAATAATAATAATAATAATAATAATAATAATAATAATAATAAAAAGGTAAAAGGTAAAGGTATCCCCGTAACTTGCCATGAAGGCACTTGGGAGGCATGGAGGTAGAGCCCCATGCTTTCCATGACCTCGGCACTAGAATGAGGTGGTGTGGTCGGCACCACGCTCTGACCGCCTTTACCCCGGGAAAGACCCGTACTCAAACTCAATTTTATAGGAGGCTGAGTGAACCTCGGGGCCGTTCTGAAAGTTTGGCAACGAGAAAAAAATCCTGTCACCACCTGGGATCGAACCCCGGATCTTCCAGTCCGTAGCCAGCTGCTCTACCAACTGAGCTACCCGGCCGCCCAATAATAATAATAATAATAATAATAATAATAATAATAATAATAATAATAATAATAATAACAATCATGAAGAAGAAGGAACAGCCTACTGTTCTCTTTAACGCAAAGCCCGAATTTTAACATACTTATTTAAATGTGACACTGTCATCGCCATCTGCAAGAGAGAAGAAGAGAAAAAAGAAAAGAAATGGCGTTCTAGTGGAGCGTTGACAATGTTAACTATACACGGCGTACTGTCACCCTATGAGCGAAAACAGCAAACCGCAATTTCGACTCACGACGGAAATGAAAACAATAAATTAGCCTGGCCAGTGGGTCGCCTGCTGGCTTGTCCCCCCTCCATTTTACCATACAGCACCGTAACTGACGTCATTCATAATGTGCTGCCATAAAGAAACAAATGCCGGTCTTATTGCGAGCCCGCCGCAAGGAGGAGCTACTGTCGCTGTTTCCCAAGGAACAATGCGCGCTCGTTTGTATGAAAAGAGCCTCATTATGGCAGGAAACCATGGCAACTCGCAAACAATTGACACTCATCCATCCAGCAGCCTGGGATGGGAGGAATATGTAAGTGCACGGTTTCCGAAACTTGTAAATCAGCTATTTTATTAATACTAAAAGAATAATAACGGAGCTACTTTACCATAAAGATGTAAATACACTCCTTTTTATAGTAAGTACAGTTATCATGAAATAGTCGTGTATTACTATACTTCTGAATTGCTGTATGTTTCGGAAATTGCACCAGTATTTGCAAGTCACTCACAACTGCAATTCAACCTTCATGTTACGATGTTTTGCAACACACAGGAAACTGTTACATCCAACGCAAATGGCATAGTTTAAGAGAGATGGGATTGAGAGTTTGAATCCGAGATTTAATGCAGAAAAATGTGGTGTAAAATTATTCATTATCTGTTGTGACACTCGTAAAAATATTAATTATTATGTACAACTAAAAACTACTCGTTTCTTTAAAATAACATTAGCCGCCTTAAAAGAAGCGTCTCTGCTTCCTTGTATGAAAAATAAAAACTCTTTGCTTTCGCCACGCAAAAAGGATCTATGGGCTTTGAAACGCGAAATAAATTCTGCGCTGTAGGCCTACCTGGGATACACCACGTAGAATACGTCATCCAGTTGTGTTGGTTTGAAGTTTTTATTTGTGTTTCGGTTTACAAATGGGGAGTATGGGTCTATGATAAGAGAAGTAATTAATGAAGAGCATGCAATACATTGTATGTAAACTTCCCCTAAAATAGGGGTTGCCCTGAAGGACAAAGTATACCAGATATACAAGTACATACGTGGACAAATTATTAACAAAATTCTTACAATTTTGCATATTTCTATCATTACAGTAGATAGAAATATGCAAAAATCTTAACTGTAGACTAAATTGAAGAGTCAAATTTTGTAAAAATATATAATAAAAGTCTTAAATTTTACTAATAAGTGTAAATATGCAAAATTTCAACTGTAGTCCAAATTGATGAGTCAAATTTTGTAAAAATATATAATAAAAATCTTCAGTTTTGCTAATAATTTGTAAATATGCAAAAATATCAGTTGTAGTCTAAATTGAAGAGTGAAATTTTGTAAAAATATATAATAAAAATCTTCAATTTTGCTAATAATTTGTAAATATGCAAAATGTCAACGGTAGTCAAAATTGAAGAGTCTAATTTTCTAAAAATATATAATAAATATCTTCAGTTTTGCTAATAATTTGTAAATATGCAAAAATATCAGTTGTAGTCTAAATAGAAAGAGTCAAATTTTGTAAAAATATATAATAAAAATCTTCAATTTTACTAATAAGTGTAAATATGCAAAATGTTAACTGTAGTCCAAATTGAAGAGTCTAATTTTGTAAAAACATGTAATAAAAATCTTCACTTTTGCTAATAATTTGTCCACGTCTGTATTATAGTCGCGACGCTGTTATTCCCGGCGTGACTCCTCTTTGCTTACGTCTTAGGAAGTGAAGGCTCTATAAAGTCTAAGTAGGTAGTATCGTTCTCCATTTTTGTTCTTTCATTGCCGAGCTACCAGACGAGGAATCTATTTGCCACACCGTTAAACATTATCATGTCGTAGCTCCTATGATAATAAATCAAACGCACTGTAATTCAGCAAACAATTCAGCGGCAAATAACGTCTTCGTGTGCTCTCTGCGAACGCCAACGAAAGAGCCAAAATGGCGGGCGATTATATTAAGTATTTATCGAGCCTTAAGAAATTAATAACGACTTCATAAGCGAATCACAAGACGCACACGTTTAAATGTAGCCGATCTGCAACGCGATTGGCTGCCGGAAATTAGAGCGACGGGACTATAGTAGTCTAAATGCGTACAATTTTATGAAAATATTTTCGTGACAAATATAATAATAATAATAATAATAATAATAATAATAATAATAATAATGATAATTATTATTATTGTGTTATTAATTTACTTTATATATATGATTTCTCAGAAGATAGATTATTCATACTAAGCGACATTTTGAAATTAGTCCCAGCTCACAACGAATTTTTCACTATGGTTCATTCAAAGTGTATCGTACGTATCTATTATCACTATAACATTGTAGAACTCGCCATTACAACTCAAACGAGTAGTCGCAAAGGTCTGTAGCTGCTCTCGATGCCGAGATATTACTGGGAGAGACCACGCGGCACGACTAATTTTATATGCAAATTCGAAGTCTTCATGCCAGTAACGAGGAAAGATTCATAACCTAACTACTAATAACACTAGCATTCAGCTATGGCTCATAAAGTTGTAGGCTATGTATCTGTATGTATTTTTTATACTACAAATGGGTAAATACCCGGTGGCAGTGGTAACTAATTACATTCAATAATAATAATAATAATAATAATAATAATAATAATAATAATAATAATAATAATAATAATAATGGCTTTATTTAACCTGGCAGAGTTAAGGCCGTAAGGCCTTCTCTTACACTCAACCAGGATTAAAACTTGCTTACACAGTTGAACATAAAACTAGATCAGAATTAAGTAATTATATACTGATACATAATGAGATCAAAAGAGATAGTTACATAAAATTTACCTCATAAAATAAAAATAAACATAGTGAAGTACATATTAATTTGTTAGAATCAAATACGAATCACATAAAAACAGAAGCCGATAATTCAATAAAACAATGTACACAGTAAAAATAAAATTAAACACATTAGTATACATATTAGTATTAGATTACAATTAAGTAGGATTTACATAATTAAACCAGAAACCGACAATTGAATAAAATGTACACAAAAAATAGATTAATAATAAAAAACAACACAGTGGGATACATATTGGCGTTAAGTGATAAATAAACACGATATAGATAACAAAAATAAGAAACAAAAAAATAAATACAGTGGAACACATTCCATTAAATATTTGCAACGCGTTAGGTCTGGCAACTCATTATAAGAAATTTTCCTAATTTACATTTAAAGGAAATTAAAGTTCGGCAGCCCTTGACTTCAGGCGGCAGAGAATTCCAGTGACGAGAAGTAGCAACAGTGAAAGATGAAGAATAAAGAGATGATGTGTGCAGTGGTATTTCTAGCGTGTTATCATATTGTGATCGAGTTATGATACTGAGAAAGACTGTGGAATCGGACAGATAAGTAAGAGGGAGTAGAGGTGTGCAAAATTCGGTATAAGAGAGAAATGACAATTAATAATAAATTAATAATTATAAATACTAATAAATAATAATAAAATAATAACATTAGTATAATAATATTAACAAGGGGCAGCCTAAATTAAATGAAGCACGATCACTTAAAATACCATTTAATGTAAATCAAATTTGTACCTTAGTTTAAGTTCTAACGAAAACCCACGAGTATGATATGTTCATACATGCACAAGTACCCGCTGTCAACTCACTCACTGCACTGGAACTATGACACATTTCACTGACACTATCCTGATTTCACTAACACTTCAAAAACATTTCACTGTTCAAATACTTTGCACTGCCACTGTAAACTATAAAACTTCACAGACAAACACACTTCACTGACACAACACACTTATTCACTGATACAACTAACTACTAACAACATTAGCATTCAGCTGTGGCTGTGTTAGAGTAATTCATTTTTTGCTTCACCACGGATTCCTGAACGGGGAAATACATGTAAAGGTATGGTCACACGTCGCTACTTTTGCAGCGCTGCAGTACAAAAAACTGCGCAACTCTCGTACTGCGACGTGTGAACAACGTGCAACCCGAAAATTAGCGGCTGCCGAACCTGCTGCTCGCTACTTTTCCATGCTGCGCGCAGCTTAAAAGTAGCGACGTGTGAACAGGGTTCTCAGGGTTGCAGCCGCAGCATTTTTGATATCGGTTTTGTTGAAACTTTTGCTGCGGTTGCGACCAGTGTTGCCACCCAAATGCGCCAATGATACTTTTATTGTTTGGATATATTTTAATGTTAGATGTGATGAAAATAAATTATTTGTAACAATTATTAAATGCTCAACACAGTCTGAGCATATTTGTTGACGATATAATTCATTTTTTAATTTTCCGTAGCGTAGTTTCAAACAGGAGGGTTGCCAACATTGATTACGTGAATATGCTGTTGGTTATCATTTAAGTATATAGGGGTTTTTAAAAACTTTATACCGTAGTAAAAATAATGCCAATTTCTGAATACTAGTTAGGACAGAAAAGCAAATAATAGATAGGTAAGCTTTCGCATGAGTTTCTTAATAATGCGAACATAACCACAAAATGTATATTGAGAAGTCAACACGGAGATGGAAACCTGCAGCATGACTGCGGCTGCAAAAGTAGCGTCTTGTGGGTGAACAGACTCGCAACCTCCAGTTGCAACTTTTGCAGCACTCGGGTTGCGCAGCACGAAAAGTAGCGTCCATTAGCTATACTATTGAGACAGGAGGACAGGGAGGCTGGCGTTACTCCCAGGTTTTGGTAGCCACGACTCAACTCTACGAGACTCCTTGGATAGTGCAACCGCTTTAAAATGACCTTGTCTTAACTGGGCTAAACAAAATCCCTCCCTAACAATTTCTACTTTTGTTGATCGATGGAACTATCATAGAGCCAATTGGCTAGTATATATCCATCGATTCATAGAGACATTCAACCTAAGAGCCAACTGGATAGTCTCTGATAGTGAGACAACTCATCCTGCCTAAGGTTTTTCCGTGGTTTTCCTAAGGCGCTAAGACAAATGTAGGGATGAGCCCTAAAAGAAATGGGCCACGGACCTGCACTCATATCCCCATTAATCTCCCTAATTACTTTAAATTAATTAACTAATTACATCAATCCCCCCTCTTCGTAATTGAGCCATCATATAGCCAAATGGCTTGTCTCAAAATTGAGACGATTCAACAAGGCTCATGATAACAATCACCTCCTACATAATAGCCAAATTGGCAAGTCTCTTATACATGAGACAACTCATCTTGCCTAAGGTATTCCGTGGTTTTCATCAGGCATAAGACAAATGTCGGGATGAGCCCTATAAGAAATGGGCCACGGACCTATATGCCCTTCCCCATATATATTGCCCCCTTATTATAAACGACGTATGCCCTAGTTCAGATACTATACATTGTCTATTAAATATACGAGGTCACTCAATTAGTCGCAAATCGAAAGGACAGGGACCTCTCAAATTGCAGATTTAGATTTCACGGCGCTTCTTCCGACGGCCTTCACATGCTTTGTCATCGAACAACAGATGACAGCGTCTTGCCATCCTAACGGCAAACACCAGCCAACTCCTCCTCGCCCCGTTTCGTGATCACTTGATCAAAACTCAGTCCCCCTCGCGTATGTGGTACCTAAGAGGTTACGTCCAATTTCGGCTTCCCCTTCAAAATTTTCTAGAGCTCCTTCAGGGGAGCAGCGTAACCCGGAGTGAGACTAGTGGCCAACAGGCTTGGAGCTCACATATTTAATTTTGTACAGCCCCCAACCCCTTGCAAGGACGCGTTTTGCGTACCTTTTAAATTTGTCCTCCCAATTCTCTTTCGATTTTTTCGACGAAAAGTAGCGTGCAGCTCGCTACTTTTGGCTTACGTGTGAACACGACACGCAACTTTTGCAGCTGCAGTACAAAAGTTGCACAGCAAAAGTAGCGACGTGTGCCCGTACCTTTATGCGTCAAAACAACGTGTCTGCATTGAGCTCCATGTTTTCGCAACTAATTTTCTATCTCCTCTTTATAGTAAGGGGTAAATTAGTTTTAAAAATGTGTGCGACTAACAATTTATCTCAGTTGAAGCGCAGACCGCATGATTCATGGCTCCAGGCCGCCTGTGACAAGTGGTCGACTCGTCTGCCCCGCTGGCTGTTGGAATTCTCTGAAGATTTACTCCCGCTTGAAGTGCATGACCTAATTGGCTTCACATTTTTATACATTTTTTACCATGCTGTTCACGGTGATCAGAGGTAATTATGTTCGTAGATTCCACTTTTTGGTCCCTGCGCTAGCTCAATGCTAGAACGGTGAGCTAGACGAGATTGGGCTCGATCTTTGTCGTTGAGTGGTAGGTCTACATGTGGTGGAAAAGATCGGGGATGAAGGATTTTATCGGGATTCTCCATTTTTCCTCAACGTTGCAATAAATTTCATACGATCAACACTGATTTCATCACTGATGGCCTAATGCTTACCACGATAGGCGTTTGATCCGACGTTCAACGGTTCAAACTCCGCGTAGGGCTATAACATTTTTAGCAAGGCTTCTTCTTCAAGAGAACTGAAGCTATCATAGATTTTCGACGTTGAATAACATCTGAATTTGAAAGCTCCACTAAATAAAATATACTAACAGTCTAACTCAGGCGCAGGAACGCTCGGGCACGGGTTCGATTCCCACTTGCATGAATTTTTTCCAAAGCTTTTCCCAACTTAAATGGACTTAAATTAATAAAAAAAATGGTTTGACATAAACTATCTTTCTATCAACGAAAATAAAACCATAATTATTCCATTCTCATTATCTGAAAAATGTAACAAACCTCCTACATCTATATTAAGTATTAAATTACATAATTCTGATTGTTGTCTTATACAGTATAAATGTCCGATTATTAAGGAGTCCTCTGAAGTTAAGTATTTAGGCATAATTTTCGATAATCATTTAAAATGGAACCAACACATCAATTACCTTTATAATAAATTACGTAAAATAATATATCATTTTGTTTTATTGAGGAATTACTTGTCAATAAGTTTATTACGCACAATATATTTAACTTTATTTCAATCGGTGATTATGTATGGAATTATAGAATGGGGTAGCTCATTTAAATCAAATTTTAATCCACTTTATTTATCACAGAAGAAAATAATTAAAATATGTCTTCATATACCTATTGATTTTCCATCTCAAAAATTGTTTTTAGACTTTAGTGTACTTAATATAAGACAAATTTATTATATTATATTAATAAAATTCATACATAAAAATTGAAATAATTTTAAATTGTATTCTCATAATTATGAAACAAAAGGTATGAATTCTTTAAAATTGTTCGAACCAAAATGCAATACTGTTACAATATTTAATCATAGTAGTAATTTAGGCCCAAGAATATATAAATATCCTAATCTTATCAATTCTAATAGTTCTAGTATTAAATTTAAAAAGTTATGTATGGATTTTATAAAAATTGAAAAATTATAAATTTAAATTTATTTACTATAATTGCATAGTAGACATAAGACAAATTGTATTGTATAATTATTAATTTCAATTCAGGAATCCGCCCCTGAGCACGAGTTCTACTCTTTCAGGGGCGAGCTAAAGTTTTTCTGTATATATTATATTCTATGTCACAATTATTAGCAAAATAAAAATAAATAAATAAATAAATAAATAAATAAATAAATAAATAAACTGTAAGGCCTATATAAGATAAGCACATAAGGAATCCTCGGTCTTGTCTGCATAGTATAATCTATTACCATCGATGTTAAATCATGTAGTAGTTGATACAGCGTTGTTAAGTAATCGATTAAATATAAAATAAAATACTAAACTGCTGTAATTATTAAAATCAATTTTCGTAAATATAAAAAAAAACATTTGAAATGACTAAGGGTGCTAAGCATAGACATTTCGCTAGCCCGCGCTACGAGCGTGCTAAACTAGCCCCGGCTATCGACTGACTACTTGTACAGGATTCATATCATGTCATATCGCTAACACTGGTTTATGAATACGAAAAACGTTAGTTCGCTGATCATCCACCGGAAGCCCCCGATAAGAATGTCTATGAATATGACCCTAAGAGACTAGTGAAATGCTTTGTGTGGAGTGTGGCATTGTATGGTGCAGAAACATGAACGTAACGACGAAGTGAAGAGAAGCGACTTGAACTTGGAATGGAGCATTGTTGGAAAGAGTGGGTGCAAAAATAATGACGCTGAAACTAATCAGGAAGACAAAAGGGGAATTGGTAAGGTCACTGACTGAGAAGAAACTTTTTTTTAAAGTTAGTTATTTAACGACGCTGTTTCAACTACGAGGTTATTTAGCGTCGATGAGATTGTTGATAGCGAAATGGTATTTGGCGAGAGGAGGCCGAGGATTCGCCATAGATTACCTGGCATTCACCTTACAATTGAGGAAAACCTCGGAAAAAAACCAACCAGGTAATCAGCCCAAGCGGGGATCGAAACCGCGCCCGAGTGCAACTTCACACCGGTAGGCAAGCGCCTTAACCGACTGAGCCACGCCGGTGGCTGAGAAGAAACTGCCTACTGAAGAGTTCACTGGAAGGAATGGTGAACGGGAGGAAAGATAGGGACAGAAGAAGATATCCGATGATAGACGACATTAAGATACATGGATCATATGTTTGAGATTAAGAGTAAGGCAGAAAATAGGAAAGAATGGAGAATACTGGGTTTGCAGTGAAAGCCCTGTCCTTGAACAGAAAACTATGAATGACACTCGAATAACTACTTCACATGAATTTGTGCAAAACTGATTAAAAACACAGATTAGTCTAACTGCTAATACGCACAGATTGAACATTTCAGTTAGCCTTGGGATAGGAGCGAGTTCATAAACAGTGTGGCTTGGCTCAACCAAGTAAACAACTTAGTCGCGGGGACGAGTTCATTTATCTTTCCTTTCTTGTTGTATAGTCAACTGTCCGAAGACAGGTTCTAATCTCATAAGTGGAACCAATAAGGCATTACTCATGAGGCAACTAAGCCAGGAGATAATGGGGTAGGGTGGCCAGTTCCTTTCCCCTCAATTGTACTTATCGCTGACTAGCTACATATTACACTAGTCAGACTTCAGATGCATACAAACAATTGTTCTTCCTCTGACACATATCGTCAAGTGAGATGTAATGCTTGATAATAGATATGCATATCAGCCAGAACCCCAACCAGAGGTATTTCCTTTCTTACCACCAATAATATGGACCGAGCTCGATAGAAGCAAGACTATCACCTATTTGATATTTGATATATTTGGTCACAGCACTTCTTTACATGTAATGGTGTACCTCACATTTCTGTCTCCGGTGCCACCATTAATACTTACAGTAACACATATTTGCAGTACATGTCTACACAACTTTACCAATTAAACTATGTACCTTTTTTTATTATTACTTGTTCAATCTCCCTTTCAGTATTTCTCCTACATTTCTTTTGCTATTCTCTATTTGATCATTAATCGTAATATATCTAAATTTATATATGCCTTTCAAACCCCCTTTTTCCTCTAACTACTATTCACTAAGATTTCAATTTCACTTATTCTCTACAAATTATCATATTGAATTATTTGCCTTATTTGTTCTTTGACCTTTTCTCCTATCTTTCTCTTATATCCATTTACTGTTCCAACGTTCAAATGTCAATACTAATTTTATGCTGTCACTTGTTCATTTCTCTTAACCCTTTTTCACTTTTCCCTCATTCATATTTGCTCTCACTTTCAACTTTCTCTCTATTCCACTTACACCTAATCCTTTCACAATACTCTCATTTCCTATAAATACTTATATTTCTCTCTACACATCAGCTTATACACGTTCTCGCTCCCCTATACTTCTCTATCATTTACAATCACAATTACCCTTTACTAGCACTTTTTCATCTTCTCTTACTGTGTTCTTCGCTACTTCCTCAGGCCAATAGCCTTTATACTGTGTAAGCGAGCTATCACCTATTTGTGAAACTAAAAGAAAATATTAAAAAGAAAGAAGTTTTCATCTAGTGAAACAGTGAAAAATAATATGGAAGATGTTTGCATACCAACACAACTTTTTTATTGGTTTAAATTTGCGTATGCCTTTTCAGTAAAAATAAAACTCATGTTAACGTTTTATGAAAAAACAAATTCATGATTTTTATTGACTTAGCCTGTTGTAGAACATTATTTATTGAAATTAAGTAATCATTTTCGTGAAAACCCTGTATATTATGTTTGATACCGACCGCAGATTACTCTCACTGTTAATATACGCAGGTTTAACGTTGCTGTTAGCCTTAGTTTACCTGCAGCAAGACAATTACAATAGAACCTCTATTATCAGTAGTAACAAAGGAGGTGGATTGAACGGATAATCTAAAAAATCGGTTTATCCGTATCATAAAAGGTTTTCATAAATGAAGTGCATAATATAGTTTCGTAATTTCTCCGTGGTTTTTCGTTTTAACGCACTAGGTAGTGCATCAGAAGTGTCGTTTTCAACGACGTGTTTTTAATAGCCGAGGAAATTCCTTATAACTGTTGTCTCTGGAAAGATAGGAATAGCAGAAGTCTCATGTTGTAGATGTACGTACCTACTTAAATACATTTTATAGTTCTTTTATTAAATCGCTCAAAGTTGTAATTCCAATCTCGTATTGTTATACGAGATGAACCACAGTTTCTCTTTTCCCAAACCACTCAATTACTTCCACTTTTTCCGTAATACAATATATTTTTGACACCTGTGGAAAACATTTTGCATAGAAGTTAAACAGTACGGCCACTCGAAGAGTAGACCATGCTGTGTAAGATGAAAGTTTGTAAGAAACCAATTTGTAGAAAAAATTCATACTAATATAATGTAGAGTACAATATTTTTTTTTCGCAGAAAGAAAGAGATAGAAAGACAGTCGGATAATCCACCAATCGGTTAATAGGGTGACGGATAATCGGAGTCCTACTGTATGTATGTATGTATGTGAATGTATTTATTTACACTGCAAATGGGCATGCACCCGGTGGCAGTGGTATACACAATATAAACAATACACAATAAAGAAACGATAAACAATATTTACAATACACAATACAATTATACAATACACAATAGGCCTACAATTTTATACACGATACAATAAGAATACACAATATAATTTAACACAATAATAATAAAACATAAATAAAATACCTAATTTTACATTACAACCTACATTATTATGTACAGGCCCTACATAAGTTTCAATAGTCTTTTACTTTATTCTCATCTCACTCACTGTAGTGGCACTATGACGCATTTCACTGACACTTTAGCACATATTTCACTGACACTATAGAACACATTTCATTGACGCTATAAATTATCACTGATCGGAACTATTCACTGCACTGTAAAACCATAACTTCACTGACTCACCTCGCTTCACTGATACAACAGTTCAAATAAGTCAAATAATTACTCCCTTATGCATACTGTACTTATAAACAGAACTACATTTAAACTAAACATTTCTAGTCTAATACCCACTTACACGCTATTTTTAAATAATTTACAATTCAAACCAAGGAAGTAACTCGTCAGGCTAATTAAATACATGTCACCTTAAAAAATTAATAACAATTTGTTTTGAGACTCAAAAGCTTTTTTCGTGTTAAGCTAACAACTTATCAGTACTGCTTTGTATAGTCTAGAAACACAAAATAATGGAGAAAAGGCGGTACGTAAACCTTCAAAACATGTGTATTACATATGATTACAAAACGCAGTGTGTCGGTCCCATAGTCTGTTATTTCACGCAGGGAAGAGATGTAATGAAAATGTACACTAGTGATCATTATTGACAGTTGCAATTCTTGGCTTATGAAGCTGCGTGTTCGAATCCCACAGGGTATGTTGGTCTTTTGCTGCGTTTCATTAGTGACATGCCATCTCATCAACTGCTGCAACCCGATCCTGCAAAGCCATCCAGTCGGGGCCCTTATCAATAGAGTAACCCCCTCCAACAGGGTAAATGGATCTGTAGTTCAACCCCTATTTCATACACCCCCTAAGCCCTCCACCCCTTAACGTGATGCTGAGCTCAATGGATGGCGGAGAATAAACATAATTTCCAATCAGTTTAACTGATTTTGTTTGGAGACGAGGTAGCTTATTTGTTTAAGTCAATCCGCTCCGTCCGCAGTTGGACGCCTGAGATTTACATCCATCAGCAACACAAAGGCTCCAAGGATCGTGTCCAACGCAGGCATATTCGATAACCTGCCCTATGTCAATATTTGTGTGGGGGATAACTCGGATTCTACCTTATTAAATCCAAGAACTTCATGTTGACGAAGTAATAGGTAATATAAAACGTGATGTAGACCACAAGGGAACACTCTCGAAAGAAATTCCTGTAGTGGAAGGGACAGAGAAAGAGACAGAGAGATATGATGTTCGCAATGAACAGATTTAGCGCTTAATTTTTTCGTTATGTCCTGTGTTCAGGATTGTTTCACTCAGATTGCGGTGCTGCTGAAACTCCTCAAAATTTCATTTGTGACTTTGGTCAATCCACATGTAAGAAAATTTAGTGTTAAGTTTATCTAATTTTTGTATATTGTTCCTAAATGTTGTTTCTATACCTATTAATCCATATTCCAATTGCATTTGTATCTGCATACTACAGGGACATCACTTTATTTTTACCAACATTTTTAACATTAACCTGGCTATACTCGGAAACACTGTTGCCCCCTTCCATTACAGGAGTTTGATGTTGCAAGTGCAATATGTAAACAAATCATTTTACTAGCTATAGGAGGAGAGAAAAGTAGTGTATCCATTTATGTTGTAGGGAAATACGATATTACGATTTTCAATTTGATCATCACTTTTATGCAATTTATCAAAATACAGTGGAGTAGTAACATTTTTTTTTCAAAAACTCAACTTTTCAGGCGGCTATGTTCGTTATGTAATGTCTACTTTATTTAGCATATTAATTATTGGTGTTAACATACAATACAGAGAGTGCATTTAAATTGAGGGCTCATAAGTAAAGGGCTGTAAGTGCACTTAAATTACTTTTGAGAAAATGGGGTTTAAATAATTAAGCTTTCGTAAAATCGGTGAAATTTTTATTTAAATTTTAATGTGTGATGAGATTAAAATATCCCTTTGCCACTAAAATTTTAGATACTTTAGCTTACACTGGATGCACTTAACTCATGTTATTACAAATGTCACTAGCATTCCTTTGCTTCTAAGCCACCTCAATTCAAAATAAGCTAATCTGAATTTTTAAACAAGTTGCTGAAAATGGTTGCCGTTCATTACAATGCAGGCTTCAATTCTTTACGCATATTATTAAAAACATTTTGAAGTATATTCTCTGAAATTGAATTTATCATTTCTTGAATATAATTTTTAGTACGATATTATTAATATAGGTTCTTTCTTCTATAGAAAACGCAACCATATTTCTGAAACACACTATACACTGAAGTGTTTACTTCACTGCTTGAAGAATTCGAATGCAACATCGGCCGTAAGTTTGTGTGTCTGACGGGAGCAAGGACATTAGTGAAGGGGTGAGAGTGAAGTACATTCAGAAATGCAGGTACAATAAAAATGCAAGTAAAAATAAAATGATATCCATGTACAATCACAACTGGCTGCGTCCCATTTCCTACTTGGTAGGGTAATGGTACGCATTACAACTTTTTCATATATCATGAACAGAAAAGAATGTTGTTTAGAAATACATTTTGCAACTTGTAAATATTATTAGAACGGGACCTAATTTGTTTATTATCTCCGATAGTTTCAGCGTTACATTAAAATTATCTCGGAATTTATAACAATAGGAAGTTAGTTGCGTGCAATTACCCCACTCTCAACTACTAATAATTTTTCTTAAAATTAATACGAGCTTACACAGTATAATTGATGTAGTTTCAATGAAATTTATTTACTACCGGTTTTATATACAGGGCTTTCATTTCAATACTTCGTAGTCTAAATAACTAATTATTTAAATTGAATTCAATTTAAACAAAAAGCACGTCAATTTAGATATTGAGGGGGAAGTCTGAAACTAGGCTTAATTGCATTTTAGATTTCACCCTCACCCCGAGCCACACCCAATTTCAAATATCAAATGGCATCCCCATATTTTTATACTTTAATATAAAAGAGCATTCAATTGTTTATACACCTCATTCATTTGTTTTCGCATCTTTTGTTTTCTATCGTCGCCTGGCAACCTAGTTTGTTGTTATTGTTGATTAGAGCTGAAGAGAATAAAGCTACAAAAACTTACTGATCATTTCATGTAATAGTTGTGTTTGTGAATTAAATTATTTTATGCTCGACTATGCCGAAAAGTAGTAATTATATACCTGGTAGCAGCCCTTTAATGGACCTCATTAAAGTACACCTATTCATTAAAGTTCAGGTGTTCCACCAATCAGAAAATACCATTGTAGCAATATGAAAGCGCAAGTATCGATTATTCTCGGATATGCAATCGAAAGACATTTGTTTCCCGGAAAAAATCAATACTTTCGCGTCTGCGCACATCTCACAATTTACGGGGTATTGCACAAGGTCAGTTCCGCTCCTTAGTCAGATAAGAATAACATGAATAAAGTGGTAAATATTAGAAATTTCACTGTAGATATTTCATTTCTTATTAAAAATGTGTGATTAATAAATGAAATTTGATGTGATCTAACGATTATAATGATTGTTAAAATTAACATTGAATAGATTAGAAAGTAGATATTCATATATTTTCTCCAATATTTATGGCCGCTAATATTCATCCTATATGGTTAATTGAGGAATATGTTAAATTTTTTCGGATTGAGATTTGGTTTAATCCACCAATAGATCCAATAATAACTGATATTAAAATGATAGTTCATATAAACGTATTTATGGTTAAAAAATATGAAATTAATATTAAGGGGGCAATTTTTTGGATAGTTATTAAGATAAATCATCAATGGAAAGGGGCAGCACCACTTTTTAACAATAAGGGTGTATTAATAATTATGAATAATTTGAAGTTAGAAATATGGCCGAGCATAAAAAGTCGTATGAAATTTGCCTATAATGGTAATTAAGACGCTCGTATGAAAATTATGAAACTCGTTTGCGCTCGTTTCATAAACATACTCGCGTCTTAATTACTACAATTATAGCCTCGTTGCATAATGTACTATTAAAATGATGTATACCCTTCAAGAGAGAACATAAACCATGCTTATTGATTAAATTTAGGAAATTACACAAAATAAGCTGTGTTTTCATCTTACAATCAAGTGATAAAAAATACAGGTTGCCAGGCGACGATAGAAAACAGAAGATGTGAAAACAAATGAATGAGGTGTATAAAGAATTTAATGCTCTTTGATACTTAAGTATAAAAGTTTATGGGTGCCATTTAAAATTTCAAAATGGGGATGGCTGGGGGTGGGGGGTGAAATTTAAAATGTAATTAAGCCTGGTTTCAGACTTCCCCTTCAATATCTAAATTGAGATGTTTTTGTTTAAATTGAATTCAATTGCAACCTTATTCAAGAAATTAAACTACAACATCGCATACAGAACAAATAACACTCTACGAAAACATCTCAACACACAAACAACACAAACAAACAAATACAACCACATAGGCGTATACAAACTCAAATGTAACACCTGCAACAACTTCTATATAGGACAGACAGGCAGATCATTTCAAACACGTTACAAAGAACACATCACAGCCATAACAAAATTACAAAACACCTCCACATATGCAGAACACATCACAAATGCCAACCACACCTACAGAGACATGAACACAGACATGGAAATACTGCAACCAAAAAGCCAGAAACTCAACACACTAGAACAATATGAAATATACAGACACACGAAAACACACCCCAACGATATTCTCAACACACAACTCAATTTCAAAACACATACACTCTTTGACTATACAATACGAACGCACCCACACAGGAAACAAGAGGCGCCAAGACCAACAACGACCAGTTCCGAAGATGACCGAAAATAGGCCGAAACATGTTAATAAGTTACGTTAAAATTTAACACAAGAAAGTTCTTATCATACATATTCCGAAGTGATACAGTGTTAAAAGTTGTGTAATCAAGATGTATAATAATTAGTTATTTAGACTGGGAAATTTTGAAATGAAAGCCCTGTATGATCAAAAACATGAGCAGGAAAGAAATTAAAAAAGAAATCTAAGTAGAAATAGTGATTCTTCATACTTTTTTTTTAATAACCAGAATTGAAGGAGAATAGCCGTCTTCTTCTTCTGATGTTCCGCCATACTGTATGCAGACATACGATCTGTACCATATTTTATTTCAGTATATAAATACACTGTATTCACGCACACATGCACACGCAAAGAGTACACGCATACATAATTCTTTGTGTAAAACTGCTGACAACAAAATGGAGACAACAAATTGTTTATCAAATGAGGGAAAAAGTTGCAGCAACAAGAGCAGCACCAGTTCTTTTTAACTATAGACTTGGACTGCCTTATTTCATCAACCAACATCATGAGTGAACTTCCAGCGACGCTCATGTTTCACAAGAGACTGAATATATGTATAAAAAGAGGAATATATGGGGAATGAATGAGGGGATAAATCGTATGCTTTATTTTTTCCCCTGCAGCATTGGACAGTAATTTTATCCACTAGTGTGTTTAAACGTCGGCATGCAGACCGATGTCCCGGATCCGTACGTCCTCACCAACTTGTAATGTATGGGACCAACCACGCATACGCGCTACTTTGTTGGTAATAAACCACGTCATCAGATCTGCGTGAGGGGAATATATTATATAAACCTACTGTACATACGTAGTGTGCTTTTATATTTCACTGAATAGGGGCTGGTTCCACCGCTCGGGCCCTCACCCATCCTTCTCCGCCCCCCACAAAACCTCCTCTCTCTTTTTTTCTAGCAGGGACAGACCTCCCTCCACCCTCGTCATACATAAATAAATTTAAACATATCGCGATGGAAGCCCTCCTGGAAATATGCAGCCGTGGGGGTTATACGCAAAGAGTGAAGAGATCATTTTGACGTTTAACTTTTTACGCTCCAAAATAATGGACGAAAATGAAAGAAACACCTGCGGCGAAAACGAGCAGAGAGATCCTAAAATAATGCTGAAATACTGATGTGGTCAATTATTGGCATACATTTCACAGTTTTCTTCTACTTACACTAAACTAGCATAAACATGTCATACCTACAAACATTTTGATGTCCTGTATTCGTAATACAGGGTGTAATTAAATGAACTTTATGTGCCAGGCATGCCCATTTATAGAAAGACGAAACAAGACCTCTGCGCAAGTGGTATGTGGAAGGCCTAGGCCCAATAACCTCTCTGGGGGAGGCATTGTTTGAACGAAGCTACCAATCGCTTGCAGGGAGGGGATCATTTCTATCTGAACACTCTATCACGAGCATCTTACCCCTTAGCGGCCTCGGGCTGATCAGATATTATCTATCAGCGTATTCCGAATCTCACCGGTCCGGTGGCATCAATGACGTCACGTTGCAGCGAAATAAGGAACAAAACTGCTGGAAGGATCGATGGCTATCATGGCGACTGTACAAGTTGTTTGTGCTACGCTAGCAAAATTTTGCGAAATTTTCGTACTCCCATCTCGTTCAAAGAAAAGATAGCATAAACAATTTATTTCTTGAACCAGTAGTAATAACTGGTCCGTTGACATGTTCGCTCATAAGCCATTAACATATTGTTTTTACGTTGTGCTCATTACAAACTATACAGCAGAACTAAAGCAGAACACACCGCCATGACACAACAGTGCACGATGTTATTCGTCTGCTAATTCCCGCCCTATACAAGAACCAATCAGATTCACTGATGGCGGCTGATGGAGACGGCCACCACCTCTGCAAGTTGATGGCACCGGTGCGACACCGGTGGAGCATCAATGACGTCATCGGTGGAATTCGGAACACCGTGATGCCATCGGATTGCTCACCGGTGAGATTCGGAATACGCACTATAGTTATCAGTAGTGTCAGTGTTGTAAGCTCCAAAACCGGTTGTGGAGTTAGATCGGAGCGTGAACTTGCTTATGTCTGTGGAAACACCGGAGCATGCAACTAGTCTAGTGGAGCGCTCCGCTCCGTTTAGTCTCTGTCTGACATCGCTGGGTTATATAAACAAAAAACATATATATATATATATATCGGTTAAACGAGCGTTGAGGGACTTCCGCCGATTTTGGAATAGACACCGACCCACTTAGGTTAATTTCAATTAAGAAACACGCCAAACGAATTACCTTTGCACCAAAAACGGATGCTCCCTGGACCAAATTATCGTATTTTATAATTATTTGAATGCAACACGAGTCAGAAGTCTTGCTAAAATCGGCGGAAGTTCCTGAAAGCTCGTTTCACCAAAAATAAATTTGAATTTCTAAGAAACATAAAACATAGCGTTAAATAAAGTGTTTTTCTTTACTTAAGATTGTATATATTTGATCTCAAACATACGAAAAATATTTTCTTGATCTTTCAGTAAGTGTCTAGTAATTAAATAAAGATTAGGGAACGGATTACTACACTGAAAAGTAGAGATAATGTTTCAAACGAGATACTTGATTGTTTATACATATATAACAGTTGCCAAAACAGATAAAAGATCAGTCTGGTATAAACAACTGTGATGATTCAAGACTACTTGACGTTCGAAAGTTGATCACTCCCGAAGTCCCGATGTTTTGAACGTTTGCTCGCAAGCAGTCAACGACAGACAATACTGTCGTGCGGGTTTTCGACTTTGTGGGCGCTGTTAGTCTTGCATTCTCTCTCGTAGTTCAACTCTAATCTCAACTATTTACACTGGAATCATACTAATAGAAGCCTTTAAGAAATTCGAGCCATATAGAAATCGAGGAAAGTAGGTACGCGGAGCAAAGAGATAAACCCTCGACAGGCGCGCAGGAGTTTATTTGTAGAGCGAGACAGACTTGGAATAAATCTTGTCCCTCACTCACAGTGTGAGAGGGCGGGCGAGGTAATTCAGTATTTTGCATATACCCCAGAGAGAAGGCAGTTAAATTTACTTAGTGCTTTTATAGGTGCAATTCAACACGTGGCTTGTTTCGGTGTATTGCGTGTGGCCTAATACAGGAAATAGAGCGAGGCGTTCAGCACTCGCTGCAATTACGACTTGTGCCAGATAAACTGCTATAAATTTTACAAACATAATAGTCGGCCCTACTGCCATGACGTGGAATTAGTCTGCGTTTGTTGCACAGACAACTGGTCTGATCCTAATACTGAACACCTCATACATTGCATTCAAGACCTCTGGTTGTACCACCTCCACCACCACCACATTGATCATCATATTCATCATCACCACCACCATAATCATCATCGTCATCATCATCTTCATTACCATCACCATCAAAATCTTCATCACCACCATCATCTTCATCATCACAACCATCATCATCACCACCATCAACATCTTCAACATCATCACCATCTTCACCTTCATCATCATCATCTTCAACATCATCACCACCACCATCATCTTCAACATCATCACCACCTTCATCTTCATCATCTTCATCATCATCATCAACATCATCACCACCACCATCAACATCTTCAACATCATCACCACCTTCATCTTCATCAACATCACCATCATCATCTTCAACATCATCACCACCACCATCAACATCTTCAACATCATCACCACCTTCATCTTCATCATCATCACCATCATCATCTTCAACATCATCACCACCACCATCAACATCATCACCACCTTCATCTTCATCATCATCATCACCATCATCATCTTCAACATCATCACCACCTTCATCTTCATCATCATCACCATCATCATCTTCAACATCATCACCACCACCATCAACATCTTCAACATCACCATCTTCATCTTCATCATCATCATCACCATCATCATCTTCAACATCATCACCACCACCATCAACATCTTCAACATCATCACCACCTTCATCTTCATCATCATCACCATCATCATCTTCAACATCATCACTACCACCATCAACATCAACATCATCACCACCTTCATCTTCATCATCATCATCACCATCATCATCTTCAACATCATCACCACCACCATCAACATCTTCAACATCAACTCCACCTTCATCTTCATCATCATCATCACCATCATCATCTTCAACATCATTACCACCACCATCAACATCTTCAACATCAACTCCACCTTCATCTTCATCTTCATCATCATCACCATCATCATCATCAACATCATCACCACCACCATCAACATCTTCAACATCAACTCCACCTTCATCTTCATCTTCATCATCATCAACATCATCACCACCACCATCAACATCTTCAACATCATCACCACCTTCATCTTCATCATCATCATCATCATCTTCAACATCATCACCACCACCATCAACATCTTCAACATCATCACCACCTTCATCTTCATCATCATCACTATCATCTTCAACATCATCACCACCACCATCAACATCTTCAATATCATCACCACCTTCATCTTCATCTTCATCATCATCATCTTCAACATCATCACCACCACCATCAACATCTTCAACATCATCACCACCTTCATCTTCATCATCATCATCATCATCATCACAATTCATCATCTTTATCATCATTAACATCTTCATCACCATCACCATCATCTTCATCGTCATTATCACCACCACCACCATCATCATCATCATTTTCTTCAACATCATCATCACATCATCTTCATAATTATCATCACTATCATCATCTTTATCATCATCATTAACATCTTCATCACCATCATTATAACCACCATCATCTTTATCACCACCACCATCACCGTAACCATGTATATCATTACCATCATCATCTTCATCATCACCACCATCGCTATCTTCATCATCACCACCTTCATAATCTTTCATATTTATCTGTAGGCCTATAGGTATATTATTTTGAAATTTCAAATGGTACTCCTATATTTTTATGCTTAAATAAGAAAGAGCATTCAATTGTTTATATACCTCATTCATTTATTTCACACCTTTTGCCTGCCAATCTGACAAGAAACAGTTTATTTTGCACCGTAAGTATTACCAATTTGTGTATAAGGATTATGCAAATAATATTAGCAAAGACATTGCCATGTTCTAATACTTCTATACATTGAATGGCTCGAAATCGCCTATATGTAAGTTAGCATTTTTAATACATCTGGAGACCGGCGAGGAAGATTTAAAATTTTTAATATAGAAGAGTTTGTGATGTCCTTCATAGGAATGCGAAAAATATTATTATTATTATTATTATTATTATTATTATTATTATTATTATTATTATTATTATTATAACAATAAAATAATAAAAAATAATAAAAATTATACCTCCAAAAATCTAATTCTGTGCATTTAATATATGTCTAAACAACCTTATTTTTAAACGACTGAGGACTATACCTGGTAAGGCTTATCTTGTCTCAGTAGCAATAAAACCAAGTCCCTTCAAATGAGGGTGAAGATTATAGGAGGGTTGTAAATTTTCAGGATTCCTTTCAAAATCTTGTTATTGTACAGGCTACCGGAACTCAGTTTCTTGAAAGACATGCTCAGTGACGGAACTACACAGTACGAAGAGAGATATTTTGTTACTTTATTTTGCGCTACAGCATGTATCAACGAGTCCCTTCCGCCACTGGCATCGCTTCACTCCCCCCATCGCAATAACAACACAGACGAGGTAAGACATATCTCCTTTCTCTCTCTCTTCACAGTGAGACAAGATTCATCACACAGACTTTAAGGCCCAATTGTATAAAAATCCCTGACTAAAGATCAACTTTGATCGAAGATCGAAAAGTGAACCGAGTTCAGACACTTCTTCTATTGAATAAAACTTTTCTGCGATCAAATTACCTTGGTTGAAATGCAATCTAAGTTCACGTGAAAAGGATTTGGCAACATCGCATAAACAGGTGAAATACGTGATGCGCGGACCATGTTATACAGGTTTGTTCAGTGTTACCAATCTAGCGACTTTAACTCTTTTTCAACAACAATTTCCTTTAACTTTTATATTGCTTAAATAGGGATTTAGTGACCTTTTTAGCACCCCAAAGTGACAAAATATAATCTTTCTTTGTTGATAATGAGAAATCTAGCGACTTTACAACTACTTTTTGGCGACTTTCCGTACACTCTGTTGGAGACACTGGTTTTTTGTGCAATGTAAATAATGGCGGACAATAAGAAGAAGGTTGACTGTTCTCCGAGTTGTTATGTTATGGTGTTTGATACTGCTAAACATAATAAAGCTTTATAAAACGACAATTTTCGTTTAGTAATACAATTAATTGAAAATTTATGAATGTACCTATCATATCCATTAATAATTAATGGTTGTTATAAACATAATATAATTATAGGTTATGTTATTTGATACTGCTGAACACGATACAGCCTTATAAAATATAAGATTGATTGTGTATTAAGGCAAGAAATTGAAAGAAATATATATAAATGTACCTATCATATCTATTAATATTAATAATAATGGATATTTTATTTGCACAATCTGTCACTCTTATATTTCAAACAGAAAAGAAATAACTGAACTTGGATCATCTAACTTAATCGGAGAAATTTCTTCAGTCAAAATTGACTTTAGTTTGAGACAAATTAATCTCAGAGCAGACTTTATACAACACAAAATTCCAAGTTCAGCTGAAACAAGGATCAATTTAACCTCTGATCTAAGATTAAATGGTTTATACAATCAGGCCTAAGACTACCCCTGATTTCCAGCGGCAGCGAATTCCATGGCTATTGAGAAAGAACTTGAGTACAGAGATGTCTGATGACGTGGTATTGATAGCAACAGATTGTGCTGTGAACGTGTATTACGATTATGATGCGAAGCTAGGAGAGTAAACCGAGAGGCGATGTAGTTGGATGGAATCATGTATAATTCGATATAGCAGGCAAAGAGAATGTATATAAGATAAAGGCTAGTTCACAATAAACCGGAAACGGAAACGACAACAATTCGAGAACGGAAATAATGTTAAAATGAATGTATTTATTTTAATAATATTTCCGTTCTCGTTTTTGTTCCCGGTTTATTGTGAACCAGCCTTAACTATTATAATGGTGGTGTCAGAAAATCCTGATGAGTTTGAGTACGAGTCTAACGTAGTAGCCATCCGATCTGCAAGCCATCCAACCTTACTTTGTGTGCAGTTAGACACGTGCACAACATAAACTGTCTCAACAGAAATGCGATAAGAAAACAATTTGGTGCCAGAAGCAACACGACATCATAATCATCTAGCGTCTCAGTAAAATGAAGGTAATAATGCCAATGAAATTAGTCCAGGATCCGGCGCCAAACGTTACCCAGCATTTGCTGTTATTTGGTTGAGGGAAAACCCAGTAAATAACCTCAACCAATAACTTCTCCAGATCTGCTCTTTACTATCAGGAATGTTAACCGTTACTCCACAGCAATGAACTATTATTATTATTATTATTATTATTATTATTATTATTATTATTATTATTATTATTAGTGTGACAGCGACGTGAGATTCGAACTCACGACCAGCTTCCCGCAAGAGAGAAGATAGCGCGGAGCACTTTGGAATGGCGCGGGGCTGAGAGGGGAGAGGGCCAACGCGGCGAGAGAGTGGAGAGAGTTTGCGCGCGCATCTTCTGCTTGCCTAGAGAGGCCGAGAAATCCGTCGAAATGGAAGACTCGCGAATTCGAACTTTCGAGGCTACGTCGCTGTAGTTATAAATTACGGTCGCGAAGGAACGACAGAGTTTACAGTTATTCAGTCAGTGAGTAAGCCAGAGCAAGCAAGCCAGACTTGTGTGCCGGAGTTCGACTCGAGTGTGAGTCCGCATCTGCGTCAGCATCCGAAGGCCTGAGTTCGAGTGCAGTGGACCGCAGTTGGAGGGACCTGAGTTCGAGTGCAGTGGACCGCAGTTGGAGGGACCCGAGTTCGAGTACAGTGAACTGTCTCTGAAGGTCTGTGGTTCGAGATACTGTGAACTCGAGTGACTGAGATAGAAGAATTGTGAACTGAGAACTGATAGTTCTGATTTGTAAATAGTGCTTTGTAAATATTAGTTAAGATCAACAGTTCATTGTTGTTCGTACTAGTCCAAGTAAATTGTCATTGTCGTCGGTGGAGTGCTATAACAAATACTGTGTTGAGTGAAAATCCAATTGTTGACGAGAGCGTTTAAGGCGAATTGTAGACAGGAATTATTGTTGTGGCGAATAAATTACATTGTTGTTACTAATAAAATTCACATTATTATTGTTATAAACAAAAATATTTTCGTAATGACCTACAAGGTTGTCTGTAAATTCCTAGAATCATTGCAAACACTGTAATGTAAACTTCTCGCTAATTCATTTCACGAAACTTTTTCTTTCCTATTTGATCAGATTTACTGCTGACAGAGATTACTATAAGTCGCACATCGAAACAACAATCTATAACTAGCATGCGTAGTAGTTGAAAATGAGTTTTAAATAAAGGATTGCTAATTATCAAAACACTCTGGACGTGTGGATATTTTGCAGCTGTCAACTCGTTTTCCTTTAATAGAGTTAGGCTCCCTTAATGTACCATGCAACACTAATAATGGTGGACTGTCATACGTGATGGATGCCGTTATCAAGTATTTAAAGCCCTCATTTTCAACAGAGGGGTCATTTCAAATCAAATTTCGGGATTCCCGGAATATTTTTCTGTTGACATGACCATTTTTGATTTAGCATATCAGGACACCGAATTTACCATGAAATGGTTTATTATAATTTATGCTCTCCCATTGCATCACACACTATCTGATGTCTGTGTAAAAAGCCACTGAACATCATGTACGTCATGAGTAATGGGTAGTACAGACGTCTCCAAAAGCGTACTAGCGAACGGAACAGAAGCCAGTACATAATGAGCGCGCTCCGCCTCACCCATCCCCATCTGTACTGTACTCAATGTTCATGCGCAAACGAAGAGCAGTGGCGGACTACCATTATCACTGTGTTGGTCGGCGTGTTGCACAGTTTCACAGTGTCTTCTAATCATGGACGTAGTACAATCAAGGATAAATAGGAAGTGAATTTTTTTTGTGTTAGTGGGGAGAATGTGAAATGCTTAATTTGTTCGAAAATTCTTAAGGGTGTGTTAAAATTCAACATGCGACGACAATTCTCGACTCTTCACAAAGAATATCATACAATTACAGGCATGTTGGACATGTGAAAATAATTTATTTTGGGGCTATCTGTATAAATGTTGGTTATACATAATAATCAGTATATTACTTAGTTCCGCTTGACAAACATATAGTTTTTCGTGTAACTTTAGGTAAAATGCGTAGCCTACAAATATTTTGATAAATATAAAACAAGAAAATACAAAAACAAATCAAACACGTGTCCTCAGTCTTAAACAAAAAAAGCTTCTTGCTAGCTATGTTCTAACTTGGAATATTGGAAAATCAATGAAGCCCTTTACAGAAGAATCATTTGTAAAATCGTGCATACAGGACGTTACTACAATACTGTGTCCAGAACAAAGTCAAAGTTTAAGAAAATTAAATTGTTTCCAATTACAGTTCAGAGAAGGAATTTCAAGATTGTAAATGTAATTGAATCTGAAGTCGAAACCACAATTAACTAGTTTGTAGCTTACTCACTTGCAATGGACGAAGCACAGATAGAAATGACAAAGCTCACCTAGCCATTTTCATCCGAGGAGTTAACGAACATTTTACTGTGTCTGAATGTCTTCTAGATTTAATTAGAAAATACAACTGGAGAAGATCTTTTCCAGGCACTGAAAGGCACCATAGAACAGAAGAGGTTGAATTTGCAATGACTTGTGTCAATAGCAACAGACGGGGCTCCAGCTTCATAGTATGTCAAAAAATATACAAACGAATGGCATTTCTTATTCTTTTGATGTTATTATTTGTAAACATAAGCAGACCTTTGCCACGATCCCCCACTGATCGCCTCCATCTGTTGAGGTACGAGTCTCTCCCCCTTCTCTAGCCTTACAGCAAACTGTGTTCTGGGGGCAGCATCGAGAGCACGAATGACGACACGCTTTTTGGAGACCTCCGGTGTAATATTTTCTTGTTCTCGCCGTTTTAACAAAAGCGCAACTGTGGCTTAGTGGACTTATTTTCACCAAAAAATGAACAAATTTCCGTCTCTGTTGTTGTTCTTCTTCTTTGTTTTCATATACTAATAAATATTGATAATTCAATTAACATTTTATAACGAGGCGCGTCCATAAAGTAGGCCTAACTTTCCCACTCGTCCCACCGCTAGCAAACCATATGTTGCGCGAAGCGACTGCGTGTACGTGATAGAGTAATGTCCTGGCATGGCGCATGCGCTAGCGGAACTTCCCGAGTGCTCTCAGTAGCTTCGTTGCATTGGTTGAAGTTGGACGTTCCTATTCCAGCTCCCGCCGCGTGAAGTGCGGTCAGTGATAAAGTTTTTGAATGCACAGGACATAGCGCCGATTGAAAATGATCGTCAGCTCTGCCCAATCAATAACAACAATAAAATGCAAAATGAATGCTATAAGAATGTGCCGTTTGTTGTGGTGCCCCATTCATCTTACACAAAACTAAAGACGACTGACGTCCGTACACGTCGTGTGTTGTGTGTTTGCTGTCTTAACATATAAACAAGCCACAACTACTATCGACGCCACAATCCACGTACAGTGGCCTGCACATTCTCCGGACCTGTCGCCATTTTGACTTCTTCCTGTGGGGAACTGTAAAGGACAGTGTGTACCAGAATATTCTGACAACACCAGACGACATGCAGCAACGCATTCGACAGGCTTGTGTGTCCATTCAGCCAGCAACACGCCGGGCAGTCGTACGGTCTTTCGGGGAACGCCTTAGAATGTGCATTAATGTGAATGGTCACCATTTGGAACATCTCTTGTGACTCTCAAAGCATAACATTATCACATTGGAAGTTTTTGTTCCGTTTTGTTGTTAATGATTGAGTTGACATTGTGATACATTTTTGGACTCGTCTTAATTTGTGTAATCAAAGTATGTAGTGCTATTTGAAAAATTGATAACGTCACGTGTATCTCGTGTATCTCCACACTCAAGTTAGCCCCTCGTTCTAATACAGTGACCGGCATGTTCCGTGCTCTGTGACGTCATACCACGGAGCCGCCACGCTCTTTGCTCGGCAATCTCTGTATACTGAGCACAGCCAGGAGAGAAGGTTCAACTGAACAGTGGTGGTACGGCGCCTATGCACTGACAGAGCGCGATCCATTCGTCTGAGGTAGTATGGGAACAGCACAATTACAATACATTTGTACGAAAACAAAACTGTACATCCGTGATAAATCAATGTAACAAAATATTTTGGTTTGTAATCAAATTTAATATACTTATAATAATATGAAATTCATAATACAGCCAGCTGCAGAAGCGTTCGCATTATGTAAATGAGGCTCCGGAGCTGCTATAAATATACAAATATAGAAATAATAATTTAAGCAATACTACAACACTTTGTGTACTCGGAAACTTGAAAACAGTTCAAGTGTTTTTAACAGACATTTTCCTACACAATATGCAGATTGAACTATATAGGCCCTAACTTGGTGAGTAGTGTGCAAAGTATATTTCAACTTTTGAAACACACCATCACTTTGTGTTAACCGTGCCCAAGTTAAATGCTTTGTCGAGATCAAACTGTGTTACGGAGTATGGAGGAATGGCGAAGTGTTTGATTTGTGGCAAGCTGTTTCAGCATGTAAAGAAATTCAATATACAATGCCATTATTCTCTATGCCACACAAATAATTATGACAAATATGGGGGAGAATATCGACAAGTACTAGTGCAGCAATTGAAAGATAAATTGTTAAGTGAAGCTAGGGAACACACTGTCAGTGAATCAATGGTAAGATTAAGGCTTAAGATATAGGATTTCACTAGCCATTGCAAAGAACATGCGTTCTTTTAATGACGGAGAATTTGCCAAGAATGTTGCCATCATGACCGCAAGTAGTTATTCCCTAGCAAAATACAGGAATGTGATTCCATCAATTTATCTCCAAGAACTGTCGTATCATTGCTGCACTGACGCCACTGCGCTGGTGCGTGTTAACAGTAATGCGACTCAACTGCTCGCTCTTCCAAGCTCTTGAGGCCTGACTGGCTCTTACGTCATAACTGCAGCATCTGCCGGCCACTGTTGTAACATAACGCTCAAAAACAAAAATTCCAATACCTATCCAAACACAAAAAGTTATAATTGGTGCACAAGATAAATGGGACACCCTGTGTCTATATATAAAATATACACACATATATATTCGAAACACAAATGTTTCTTGCACTCTTTACCAAAGAGACTGATGACAATGACTTTCTTCCATATGAAACAGTAACTCGCATACAGCGGTACTTCGAGCTACTGTATGGTCGGGAAAGTATAAGACAAAAATTGATGCCAACGTACAACATTCAAGAAAGAAAGTGCATACATGCAGTTTCTAAGAAAGGTAAACAAATTTTCAATTCCCTACTTAGAGTCGAAGTCCACACCTGTGGAGTAACGGTCAGCGCGTCTGACTGCGAAACCAGGTGGCCCGGGTTCGAATCCCGGTCGGGGCAAGTTACCTTGTTGAGGTTTTTTCCGGGGTTTTCCTTCAACCCAATACGAGCAAATGCTGGGTAACTTTCGGTGCTGGACCCCGGACTCATTTCACCGGCATTATCACCTTCATATCATTCAGACGCTAAATAACCTAGATGTTGATACAGCGTCGTAAAATAACCCAATGAAATAAAAAAAAAAACTTAGAGTCGAACCCAGCTCCTTTACATTTGTTGTTAGAATCTTTACAGATGAATGACGCATTGATATTTACTTTTCGTAATACGAAATATTTGCTGTAATGCGAGCAGAATGGCTGTGCTATAATTGCTCATATTTTTAATAAGCGAATATAATTCGAAATGACTGTCAGTAAACTGTTTATTACGCCAATGATAGGGGATAGAGCAAAATAAACTGAGTTATTACCTCCCTGATGGTACTATTTTATCGTCACATCTTCTCACTAATAAAATTTCATATTACTACATAATTTTCCAGCAGTTTACAACTACAAATCAAAGCCTTTCAGACAGCGGAAATAATATAGAGACTTCTGCAGAATTGACTCTAGCTGCAATTTCAATCAATTCCTTTCTCCCTCCAATGCAGACATCGCCGATTAGCTACATACAGTATTTCACTAATCAGACTTCAGATGCATACAAACAATTGTTCTTCCTCTGACAAATATTGTCAAGTGAGATGTACTGCCTGATAATAGATAAATACAGGGTGTTTCCGGGCTGGTGTTACAAACTTTCAGGGATGATGGGGAAGGGCACTTGTATCAATTTGAGATAAGGAACCCTGGTCCGGAAATGCCTGAGTCGAAAGTTATAAGCAAAAATAGTTGTTAATTAATATTTGAGGAGAAAAATTCGCTCCGGCGACGGGGATCGAACCCGGGTCCTTGGTTCTACGTACCAAGCGCTCTGACCACTGAGCTACGCCGAATTCAATCCACAGCACTGGATCGAACCCTCCTCCTTCATTGTTTCCCTTTGTGGTCTGACTCCAAGTTAGGCATATATGTTGACGTATATGTCCAATGTCATCTGCCATTATACTAGGAGCGCACTCAGCTGAGTGACTAGTTTGGCCGGGATATATGCCTAACTTGGAGTCAGGCCACAAAGGGAAACATTGAAGGAGGAGGGTTCGGTCCGGTGCTGTGGATTGAATTCGGCGTAGCTCAGTGGTCAGAGCGCTTGGTACGTAGAACCAAGGACCCGGGTTCGATCCCCGGCGCCGGAGCGAATTTTTGTCCTCAAATATTAATTATCAATATTACAGATATTATTCTGTAGGAAAAATTAATAAATCTATAATAAAAATAGTTGTGTTGAAATGGAATTGTAATTTCGCATCACGTGCCCTCCTTCCCTTAACCTTTGGAACAGTCGTGGAAAGATGGTATGGGCCGGATGTCTCCTACGTGGGTACTCGGCCCCGATACAATCTGTGAGCTTGTCTACTGTTCCCATTGGCTCATCCGTATTCGAAAATCAGGTCTGCATATTCCGCTCTCGTGTACTCCTCCATTTCACTAGGACTGATCGACTGGACACTGCAACTTGTACACATACACTGCTGTCTACAGACGTGCATATCAGGACCGACCATGTCCGTTTTACATTACGCTATCTGCATTGCTTTAGTGTAGTTTCCTGTCCCCACCCCTCAGACAGGGCACTGAATGGAATACTGTAAGTAGACAACGTAAACAACGTCAGATGAATACAGTATGTGTAAGATGTACAGATAAATACACATAAATAAGGTGTACAGAGGAATAAAATTATTTCATTTCCACACAACTATTTTTGCTTTAACTTTCGACTCGGTCATTTCCGGACCAGGACTCCTTATCTCAAATTGATATATGTGCCCTTCCCCATCATCCCTGAAAGTTTGTAACACTAGCCCGGAAACACTCTGTATATCAGCCAGAACCTAAATCAGAAATAGCCTGGGATTTAAACAACATTATTGAACTTATATTCGAAATACTGATCCATTCGATTCTAACACTACTAAATTTGTGACGTGATGACACTTTTACTTTCTCTGTTATTCTGTGAATGTGAAAAAAATGTTGGGGCACCTGTAACGCTGAATTCACTTCCCCCCTTCCCCGTTAGGAAGATATTCGAGGATAACAAGTTACAAATTAAATTTTGACGTGGGAGAGTTAGGGCTTGTAAATATTGTCTGCAGTGCTCTAATTCTAACGTTCACTTTCCTTCAGAAGGAAGCTGTGCTGGGAAAACTTCCAAAATCATCAGATGTTATTCTATAATAAATCTTTTGCGAGCTATATAGTATTTCTGCTGCACACTCTGTACTACATATTAATAGATATTACACGTTTACTACGTCATACTACTTTTGACCAATAAAACGGTACGAAAGGACGTCTTTCAACCAATCATAGCTGCTTATCGCACAATTTTATCACTTCCCTAGAATTTGTTTCTTTGTTTGTCAACATTTCAAACTGCAAATTATTTACTGTACTATAAAATATACTTTGCGATCTCATTAGTTTCCCGCATAGATACTCGACTGAAAATGGCAGCTCCGTTCAAACATTCTGGTGAACGTAACATAAGTGAAAGAGAATTTTAGTAAGTCAATTAATTTATACTTATTTTATTTCATTAGAGTACTTTATTTCTTCTAATCTTTATATACTTTCTTCTGTTTTTATCATCTCCCTGTCATTTCTTTGTTTGCCAACATTTCAAACTGCAAATTCTTTAGGACTAAGGTATTATAAAACATGATTTGCGATCGTCATTTGTTTACCGCATGGATAGTCAACTGAAAATGGCGGCTCCGTTCAAACGTTTTGATGAAGCTAACATTAGTGAAATAGAATATTAATAAGTCAATTAATATTTTATTGTATTAGAGAGTATTTTATTCTTTTAATTTTATATACTTTCTTCTAATCGTGTAATAGTCAATTAAATCCCACTCGAGTTTTGATTTTCTCTAGATATCAGGATACTTTATAAGAATATTGACACTGAAGACTAATTTAATCATTGAATTTTTTATATCATACTAAAAATGACACTGAAGACAAATTCAACAATTAAATCACTTTCTCTTGGTACAATAAAAGTGACACTGATTACAAATTCAATAATTATATCACTTCAGCTGATTGAGCTGAAGAGAAATTCAACAATTAAATCGCTTAATCTTCGCGAAATTAGAATGACACAAGATAAATTAAAAACTGAACCATTTCGATTTCCATAAGATGAAACTATAGACAAATTAAACAAATAATGAAATCATTAAACTGACACTGATGATAAATTCAACAATTGTATCACTTCAGAAATTAAAAATTCAATACCATTACATCTCTTATTAATAATATAGCTGCCGAAGACAATTTTAATAATTAAATCGTTTCAACATTGTATAAAGAACTTTACACAACACAAATTTAACAACTGAACCATTTCCATTTCCACAATGAAATGAATCCGAAGACAAATTTAACAACCGAAGTGTTAGAAAAAGGAACCATAGTCCAAAAAAATGCAAATTTGAGATATTGAGCATATAGTGAGCGTATTGTAGTGGCCATCTACTGAATTATGTTATACATAGGTTGGATAAAAAGTTATGACAACACTGCTGTCACGTGACGATGGTGTGTTCGAGAGCTGCCAGCTGTGTGGACATGAACAAGGACTGTTAGATGAGTTAGTGCAGCCAGCGGCGACAGTACTCTGTCAATCTACTGCAGTGTGTTAGTCCTATGTTATAGAAGTGGAAATTTTCAGCGGTTTTCAGAAAATAACTATAGTCCAAAGACTTTTTAAAAATGAAAATAGCCGTTGTCCAGAACGATGGAAGCATTTACAAATATTCCATTCATATCATCTTGAAACATTTATCCATACAATTTTAAACTATAATATACTGCTTCTTATGTACGCGGCATCAGAGAAAAATACTTTAGCACGTGAATTATATTAGTTATGGAGTCATCTTTAGGTACAGAAGTAACTCCATGGAAGGAACGTAAGCAACGAAAGGAGAAAAGCAGGAAATAATAAAGAAAAAGAAGATTAAAGGAGAGGCACGCTTCAGCCATAACAGAGTATTTGAATCACTATACGCTGAAAGGGCGGAAGTCCAAAAATACAAATTTTAAAGGATAGACAAAAAAACTGTCCAGAATAACCATCCTTTTAGCATAAATTATAAAATGTTATGTTGAATTTTAACCATTTGTACTGTTTTTTTTAGAGTTGACATAAATTGATGTCTATGGTAAGAGAACACATTTCAATAAAAAATGAATTGTGAAAAAATTGTTACTTCTGCCCTTTTAACAAATAGCGATTCATTTTTTCTTAAATCAACTATTGTCCACAGTTACCTACATTTACACATGTATTTTTATGACGCAATTTAAGTTACAAATGTACTACTATTTTCCCAAGTTTCTACAACACCTTAAGAAATGGCATGATCATAGTTGAAGTGTCAACAACACTCATGCTAGATAGTGTTTCGTTTCTCCTGAAAATTTATGTTTTTGGCATATAGTTGTTTTTCCAAAAAGCTCTTCACTTACATCTAACATTGTATTTATAAGCTATGTACGTATTTACTTTCAATCTCATATAAGCTTAACAGTCATTTAAACCATTAATATCTAGTAACATTGACATGTAACTAAAATTGCTTTAGTTCATCGTCTATTTCATATGTAGTAGCTTTTAGAAAGTAATTAATTACAGTGTCTAAGAACGATTAAAAAAATCGAAATTTTAATTCTCTCATTTAAAACTGAACTAAATTATGAACATTGAAGTGAATAAAGGATTTATTTTCACATAGGCTGTACTAATTCTAGAGATTTATAAGCACAAGGATGGAGGGGTAAAAGCTTGGCGGTTTCAGATGCGCATTATGAAGAGTTACTGTGACTCTAAATAAAACAATAATAAATAAGTTTAATTGGCTGGAAAGAAGTTACTAATCTGCTCATTAGGACATCTCTTACACTGAAATACTCTTTCAAATGAACTGTTTTCTATCAGAAACATAAATAATAATTCCCAAATAAAATGGAGTGTATTTATAAATGAGTATTTCAACATTTGCTGTACGTCACTATATTTTACTAATTATTGCTTACGATAAGTTTAGAATAACACGGAGAAGGGTACACGGGAAAAACGAACAATGTCACAATTCTGTTAAGGGTGATGTCTTTATCTAATTCACTGTATTACTACAAACTTTAGTGTTATTTTTACCAAAAGTGATAAAGGAGAATTAAATCCACGGATACACTCATCATTTCCTTCATTTCAAATAGAAACACCAATAAATTTTGCAGTAATATACTGTAATAGATCATTACCTCACCTTTAATGGAAATGTGACATTATTCGTTTTTCCCGTGTAAGATTATATTCTTGTAGGCCTACGTAGATTTTATTAGTTACAGTAGTATTAATTACTAGACTTCGTTGAATTGCCACACGCAGCATGCAATCAGGTTGCCGATGTACGGTAGTATAGAGAAGGTGAGCGGCCGCCCGGTCTCGTAGTATAAGCAGTTCATGTTAAGAGATGTGACCGGTCCAAATAGATAGAGCAGCTACAGCTAATATATACCTATGTAAGCACTTGTTTTTACATTACTGTGGTCGGAATAGTCAAAGCTTAACATTTATTCAGTGCAGACAAGAATTCAATCAAACATACTACAATGAGAGTGTTGCTGTTCCAAACGATTACCTCTGGAATACCCTTACCCCCGCAGCCAGTCTTGACCCGTTGGGGAACGTGGTTGGATGCTGTTAATTATTATGCAGAACATTACGGCAAAATAATGGAGGTAATTGAGGCATTAGATAGTACAGACAATTCCGCTGTTGCATCTGTAAAATCATTGCCTTCTAAACAGCTATTGGAAGATATTCTGTTCATTGATTCTAATTTTAAAATCGCGTCCAAAAGGATCACCCTGTTAGAATCGTCTGAACTACAAATCTCAAAAGCCCTTAATAAAGTGGATAAAGCATCACAAATCGTTATCCAAAATATCACTAATTTCAGAAAAAGTGAAATGTAAGATGAGAAACATTATTGCTAAAAATTCTGCCTATTCACAACTTCGTACTATAAATGATGTACTATCACGTCAGGACAAGACGTGTGTGGTGTGCTAAAAACTAGTGACTTCCCGTTCTTCAAATATGCACCTATTACATCGTGTGATGTTGAACGTACATTTTTCCAGAATAAAAACTGTTTAAGTGACCATCGGAGGAGGTTACTTTGCAGTCGCTTAAAATGTACGTAATTCTTCACTGCAATGCACATATTCAAGGATGATGTGAGTATATTACATTAAATTTTAAGAGTTAATATATCTCACTACAAAATAATTGTGTATTTACATGTTTAGACAGTTGCTACTTCAATGATCATTCATTATATTTCTTGAATGCAGGATATAGGTTTTATTGTAACCGCAGTATACTGCTCAGTGTTTAGATCAGAGGCATACTCCATCCGTTGCACATCCCTTTCTCATACAGTCTATAGTAGTAAAGCTTACGATTTTCGTGGCAATTCCACGAAGTCTATTCATTACTATTCTCTGGTTTTCCGTACCATTTGCATTCTGGTAACTTTGCATTTTGCCGCTCTCAAATATAAGTATTCAATAGCATTATTGTATAGTTAGAGTCACTTACGTATTAATATAGGAGCTAATTAAAAAAAACTGAATTTATAAGAATCATTTTTGACAGTTTCGAAGTCGTACAGTGAAGCGCTTCCTTTTTATTTTATTATATTCGGTAGAAATTGAAGTGTTTTTGGGATTTAAAGCACAGACCATACATTGTACGACATCATCAATCACTGTTTACCCTCATAAATTATTCTCCTTCTAGCTGGAAACACTTGAAACTAAACTACGAGTATTTTCATGTCCCGCCACAAACAGATCTCGCGCGGTGGGCAAAGCAGAATGATATTGCCAAGAACGCCGTAAGCGCCAAGTGCGGCTATTAAAGCATAATTGAGCGTTTAATCGTAATACGTGATCAGAGGTTACTAAATTGCACCTTCTTTCAAGTTTGATATTGTTACTACACTGTATTAGTCTACGTATCTAGGGTGTTAAAAAGATTGGAACAACTGGATAATACGCACGGCAGAGCAATGTCGATAGTCGACGGTACTCGCTGGCCACTAGTCACCGGGCCGTACCGAGCCGTGCCAAACAAAACACGAAATGGCGGTAGTAAAATTCGTGACTATATTCTTAAATAATTCACTGCATTAGTCAAGTGCAAGACTTCTGGCTTCTGTTGCATTCAAACAATTATAAAATACGATAATTTGGTCCAGGGAGCATCTGTTTTTGATGCAAAGATAATTTGTTTGGCTTGTTTCTTAAATAAAATTACGAAATGGCGTTCCTGTGCTTAACATTTAATAAAAAAAATAAATATAGCAAAACTGTTTTGTCTCGATACTCTCATCTAAGTCACGTAATAAGTTACGTAATCTACTTCAATATATTTGCGCAAATATATCTTGTAGCTAACAGTGGTGCTATCTCTCAGTAATGTTCAGAACGAAGGAGGCAGAGAGAAAAAAGAAACAAATTTCTTCCTCGAACGACGCCACACACCAACGTCGTGTTGTTACGTTGGCGAGATTGTGTATTTACTTAAATTTGGTGCTATACGTAACGGCACGGTTCAAAGATACCGTGGGAATTCTCCAGTTTAGAGAAAAGATTTATTAAAGTAATAATGTTAATTTTTTGTAGACATAGATAAATATAATAACCGATTTGAAAGTCAATACGTCTTTGTTTGAGGTGCAATTGATGGGAAAATGTAACATTTTAGCGTTACACGACGTTCATCAAATCTCCGCTAGATGCTGAACATGCAAAAGTGTACGCGTGCTACCATCTGTCGAGTGATGGCGTAATCTACTTTCAAATTAATAAGACAAGCGTTATGTAATTTGCAACTGCAAAGAACGACAAAATCATGCAATGTGCACAGAAATACATTTCATATACAAATGTTTATTTATTCGGAACATCTTTCGATATGTGAAATAAAATAATATAAATGTTAATTATTTATATTTTAGCCTATTTAAAAAGAAAATTGAATCATATTGTTAAGAACCAAAAACAAATACAATAAAAACATAAAACACAAAGCATATCCCTTATGATAAAAAATAATCTTCTCTGTTCAGTCAACATTGAATCATTTCTCCTGTTTTGATACAATGAAACGGAAACAACAATTAAAAAAACGGATTTTGTGAATCCCTCGTCACTTTTGTACTACTATTCTAGTCGTTACAACTATTGTATATTCGCTCGGAGAAAAACCAGGGGAAGGGGTACAATAAGTGAGTAAGTTACTGAAGCAGTGGTGGTTGTTACACAACTCGACACGCGACAGCGTTGCAACATCTCCTAGAGTACGTCACTTAAACGTCCGACTTACGATCTATGTTAATTTTTACTAATAACATTTGTCATTTTTGTTAGTATATTATTATTATTATTATTATTATTATTATTATTACTGTTACTAGGCCTACTATTATTGTTATTATTAGTATTATTACTATTAATGTTATTATTCATATATTACTATTATTAACCCGCCAGTGAACGGGTCATGAAAAGTTACTTAACTGAACGGGTTGGTTCTTTCAGACCCATTTTATAAATAAGAAAAAGTATATTTATTTCAGCTCATATAATATGTTTATTCTTTTATAGAGTTAACATAATAAATTTGTGAATTTTACAATTTCAAAATAGTATAACCTAAAACATATGAGTCATATAATATATTTTTTTTTACCAATACAGCAATTCGCAATCCGTGCTTTGTGGTTTTTTTGCACTTAAAATGATGTCCAATGTCGGGGATATGTGGTTGCTCTAACATTCATAAATGGTGTGTCGTATTACTGTATATCACGTCCGAAATCATCAAATTTCTTGAATTTCGTGACTGTTTGCAATGGAATCTGAGTTTTCTTTTTAGGAGTGTTATACTCGGTTATACTGATAGAAATTATTTTCTTCATTAATGATCTTGAAACAGTTTTAGCAATTGGTGAATCACATTTGCCTTCTTCACTGAAAAATGGGTATATATTTTTTATAATATGTCTCTCTAATGAATGATCTCTTCCAACAGAAGAAGTACGAACATTGCAATTATTGTCGTCATCACTATGTTGTGCACTCTCTTCAACAAACTCTCATGGTTGCCACATATTTTACTAACTTTTAATTTACACTAAGAAAACCAAACAGATAATGCAAACTACGTACACTGCAAGTCGTTACAGAACTGGCAACTATGTGGTGTTTACCTCTGCGCATAACGAAGGAAACAGCAGTAACTTGAGTGGCCTTCTGCATTCAGTCCCCACCCCTGCTTTTTCTCCGAGCGAACGTACAATACACAGGGATATCATTTTATTTTTACTTGCATTTTTATTGTACCTGCATTTCTGAATGTACTTCACTCTCACCCCTTCACTAATGTCCTTGCTTCCGTCAGACACACAAACTTACGGCCGCTGTTGCATTCGAAGTCTTCAAGCAGTGAAGTAAACACTGCAGTGTATAGTGTGTTTCATGAATATGATTGCGTTTTCTATAGAAGAAAGAACCTATATTAATAATACCGTACTAAAAAAATATATTCAAGAAACGATAAATTCAATTTCAGAGAATATGCTTCAAAATGTTTTTAATAATATGCGTACTGAATTGAAGCCTGCATTGTAATGAACGGCAACCATTTTTAGCAACTTGTTTAAAAATTCAGATTAGCTTTTTTTTGAATTGAGGTGGCTAGAAGCAAAGGAATGCTAGTGACATTTGTAATAACATGAGTTAAGTGCATCCAGTGTAAGCTAAAGTATCTAAAATTTTAGTGGCAAAGGGATATTTTAATCGCATCACAAATTAAAATTTAAATAAAAATTTCACCGATTTTACGAAAGCTTAAATATTTAAACCCCATTTTCTCAAAGTAACCTAAGTGCATTTACAGCCCTTTACTTATGACCCCCTCAATTTAAATGCACTCTCTATATTGTATGTTAACATCAATAATTAATATGCTAAATAAAGTAGACATTACATAACGAACATAGCCGCCTGAAAAGTTGAGTTTTTGAAAAAAAAAAATGTTACTACTCTACTCTATTTTGATTCCGTAAAAGTGATGATCAAACTGAAAATCGTAATATCGTATTTCCCTACAACATAAATGGATACACTACTTTTCTCTCCTCCTATACCTAGTAAAATGATTTGTTTACATATTGCACTAGTAACTTGAAACTCCTGTAATGGAAGGGGGCAACAGTGTTTCCGAGTATAGCCAGGTTAATGTTAAAAATGTTGGTAAAAATAAAGTGATGTCCCTGTATATTTTGCCGCAAGTGAAGCAATCATAAAACGAGGGCTACGAATAAAGCTGAAAGAAAATGTAAGCCAAGCTGCATTATCTGGGAATGCCGTACTTGAAAGCATCCTTGTGGTACATCGAGAACGTCACACCCCATCCAGTTCCGGTCCTCCCACGGCATCGCAGTAACCCGGCCTGTGCTTGATGCACAATAAGTTATCGCTGGGGCATTTCATGAAATGTACTTTACGACTTCTGCGGAGGTGCTGTCATTGGGATTATAACAATGCGCTTCGTAAATTTGGAGGTGGGGGGGGGGGTTGAAAGCCCGACTTGTGACTAAGCATGATTGAATCTTTCGCAGGGCTGTTTGGGGATTTCTGTTAAGATTAAAAGGGCTGTAGCGAAGCAACTCTTCTCTTGTGTAAGATTGTTAAGACTGAATGCCAGTTATGGTTTTTATAGCCGTACTAGAGCTCTCCCCTCTGGCTTGAGTGCCTCCGTGCAACAACAGCACAATGATCCTGTCAATCCTCGGTCCTGAATGACACGTCACGGCTTTCTGTAGTAGGCAACAGTGTCCTGCGATGTTCAGGCTACCAAGATATTACAAGCTTCGTCCTGCTTAGAATGAAAGATTAATCGCAAGATCTGTGATAAAATTCTTAAGCTGTTAAAACATGAAGGGGTGGATGTGGAGGACAGGGAATGCTTTTATAAGAAGGTAGAACAAACACGACAGGCCTCCTTCTGCAGAGCGAACATCAGCGAATATCGAACTTCACCGTACTCGACAAACTTGAACCGAACATAGCGCCTGCAATGCACGACGCTAGTAGGCTATTACTCGACCGAGGCCAGTGTAGTCCTGCAGCCCGGGACACGCCACTTGTACTGCTCCTGCGTTCGTGTAGCGTCATCGCGATACAGTAGAACCTCGATTATCCTTCACCTTATTAACCGATTGGTGGATTATCCGTCTGTCTTTCTCTCGTTTTATTTTCTTTTTGCGGAAAAGAACTAAGTACAGTAGGCCTATTTATATTAGTATGCATTTTTCTACAGAGGTAATTACCAGTCTTTACTGTTCATTTTTTTATTTTATTGGGTTATTTTACGACGCTGTATCAACATCTCAGGTTATTTAGCGTCTGAATGATATGAAGGTGATAATGCCGAGTCCAGAGTCCAGCACCGATAGTTACCCAGCATTTGCTCATATTGGATTGAGGGAAAACCCCGGAAAAAATCTCAACCAGGTAACTTGCTACACGATTTGAACCCGGGCCATCTGGTTTCGCGGCCAGACGCGCTGATCGTTACTCCACAGGTGTGGACTCTTTACTGTTACATACTATACAATAGGCATGCTACTATTACAGGCAGTAGAAACATTTACTTTTAGGAGAGGGTGTTTTTTAAAACTTGTAAAATAGTCACTATTTCCTTTCAAATAAATGACTCCAAGAACTTCCATACAATGTAAAACTCGTGCATAATTTAATCATTCTGTGTAAAATGTCAAAAGAAAACATGTTAGCGGTTTGAGAAAGGAAACACCGTCGCTCATCTCGCATAAGAATAATGCAGAAGAAGTTCGCGCGATTTAATAAAATGAAACAAGAATAAAATGCTACGTATTACTGTATTTCATTGTTTTTATGTTTTCATTAGTTACAACCAGCATATTATACAGGTTGTTTAAAAACTACGGGGCATAATTTCAGGTATGTATTTCCCATATGTAGACAATCAAAATAGTTCATTACAACATGTGTCCGGAAATGCTTCATTTCCGAGTTATGGCCATCACAACATTGAAATTCACCGGAACGTTTTTCTTTCCGCAGGTCGTTGCCGTCAAAGGAGACATTAAGAGGGCACTCTGACAGTTCATTCCGAGGCGAAGGTTACATTCAGTGTTGTGTAGGCGTTAGACTGTGCGACATGTATTCAAATCAAGAGCTGGCAGAGATACACTTCATGTACGGTAAGGCGGACGGCAATGCTGCGCTGGCTCGTCGTTTGTACCAGGAGAGGTACCCACAGCGACAATGTCCAGATCGGAAGACATTTGTACGTCTCCATTACCGTCTGTGCGAGTATGGAAAATTTAACTCTCCTGGTTTGGGAAGGAGACGACCAAAATCTACAACTCCAGAAGTACAGGAGGAGATTCTGGAGGCTGTGAACATGACTCCTTCTATCAGCACACGAAGGGTAGCGTTGCAAGTCAATGTTCCTCATACGACTGTCTGGAGACTGTTGAAAGAGTATCAATTGTATCCTTATCATTTGCAACGTGTACAGGCCCTGTCACCAGCAGATTACCCTGCACGAGTTAGGTTCTGTCAGTGGTTCTTGCAGCAGTGTGGTGTAAGGCCTCAGCTCTGCTAGCTGACGATTTTTCAACAAAAACGAGAACTAGGTTTCGCTTCTATGCATGGCTTAACAGATTTTTGAAGGAGAAAGTGATTTTAATAGTATTATTGATAATAATTATGATTTAACTATCAGGCCATTTGTTAACTTGGTCTAGTCTCACATCAGGTTTTAGTACAGGTCGTTCTCTTATTCTTCTTTCTATCGGTTTATGAGTTTTTAATATCTTGGGCAGTCTGTCTCTTTTCATTCTCTCTACATGTTGTAAGGATTCATTTTAATAATAATAATAATAATAATAATAATAATAATAATAATAATAATAATAATAATAATAATTAATACTATTAAATACGAGAAAAATTCGTACCGGCACCGGGAATCGAACCCAGGACCTCTCAGCTGAGGGGTTCGATTCCCGGTGCCGGTACGAATTTTTCTCGTATTTAATAGTAATAATACAATAGACTAATTCATATTAGTCGTGTAATATTCAATGAGGTGGGCGAGACCTCATACGTATGAATATTTGATGTAATAATAATAATAATAATAATAATAATAATAATAATAATAATAATAATAATAATAATAATATTTATTGCCAGAAAAATATAATGCAAAGAAATTGTAAGTTAACAAAATTCTAACACTCTCCTATAAGAGAGTGATCTCGTGCTCAAGGGAGGATTCCATACATAACGAGTAAGAGGGGCAGGTGTTGATGAAAAGTCATCTTATTTTTCACATCAGGACGATGCCTATTAAAGTAGAAATCCTTTCTATGTTAATACCAACTTAAAAAATTAATTTCTTATCTACTGCATTTTTTTTTTTCATTTTTTTACTCTTTTGACCTGATAAGTCATTTTTACATTTTTTCGGAATTTATTGGTCATTTTTAATATTTTGAAGAACTTTTAGGTCATTCTGAATGCATTTTACTTCCTTCTTTACATATAGGCCTGTTACATTATTTTTTCTAAGCAAACAGATGAGTAGTAATTACCTACTGAATAACAGTGAAGTTTGGGTTGTATAGTTTGGAACAGACTCTAAAGTCCATCCCTCATTTCACTGAAGGCTTCACCTCACACAACGGAAGTAATATAAAATGCTTGACAACAGCTTAGTATAAGTGAGGACTTTGACCGCTACTGTTCTTTTGTTGGTACTAGGGTGTCTTTAGACTTTATGTTTGGAAGGAGGGAATCTTTCACAGTTTCCTGGACAATAGGACGTTGTGTCCCCAATATGGTTCGGAAGGGATGCACTACAGTAGACAGTATTTTAACACAAAGATTGCACGTTGCGCCCACACAATTTATTTTGTCATTTACACTCCCCATCTGCTGGTAACAAAAGTGAAGAGCGGAAGGAGGAGAAGGAGAATGAAGGCACTGACATGGACCACCCCTGACTAAAACACATCGTAAACCCTTATTAAAATCCATAGTTTTCCCTTAAAATTTTAGTTTTGTTGCATGCTCTTTTCGTTTATCTTAGTCAAATTCCAGCAAGTTGCCACCTCTCTCCGACATTTGCAGGACAGTCACTGAAACAAGGTGACTAATTTTTAAGAAGTGGTGGTGCGAGTACGATGAATAATATTTAAATGTCATTTTCTTTTAATTATATGTCATTTTCCATTATTTTAAGGACATTTTATTGATCATTTTAAGTAGATTTTTAGGTCATCAACATCCGTCCCCTAATAATGAGCAAAGCTAGGAACTTCGTACCGATCTCGTTATTCAGGGTGCGAGCAGCCACGAAATGGGCATACAAAACGGACGACCTGCGCGACCAACGGCTGCCTTGGAGTGCATCATATTCATGTTAAGAAACCATACTTCATGCAACAGGGTCACATCGTCAGTGTGGAAGACGTTTGAGTAACAACATATTGTTCTACTGCAAATGTGAGCGATATTCATTCTCTGTATAAACACAGTAAGTTTCCTAGCACTATATGTATGTAGTTTTTATTTTTTTATTTTATTGGGTTATTTTACGACGCTGTATCAACATCTAGGTTATTTAGCGTCTGAATGGTATGAAGGTGATAATGCCGGTGAAATGAGTCCGGGGTCCAACACCGAAAGTTACCCACCATTTGCTCTTATTGGGTTGAGGGAAAACCCCGGAAAAACCTCAACCAGGTAACTTGCCCCGACGGGGATTCGAACCCGGGCCATCTGGTTTCGCAGCCAGACGCGCTGATCCACAGGTGTGGACTATATATATGTATGTATGTATGTATGTATGTATGTATGTATGTATGTATGTATGTATGTATGTATGTATGTATGTATGTATGTTTATGTGTATGTATGTAGGTATGTTCAGTTTGTTTCCCGCTTTGGTTTTTACTTAGTAAACGTTTCAAGATATTTACGAAATGTATTATTTTATTATTAACCTATTGTTTTGCATCATTTCTGTAAATGTTACACCCTGTGTTATATTTTATAGGTGTAAATGATGTAAATATGTGAAGCGCAATTCTTCCTATAACCATGGTCTTCATCTTATTTTCATTTATCTTCATCTCATACTGCTCATAGCTGTCATTTAGCTCCAGTAGCATATCCTTTAGTATCATCTCCTCTTCTGCTGACAACGCCATATCATCTGCAAATCTTATAGGCTACATTTAATTATTCTTCCTCCTACTATCACTCTTCCCATATTCTGAAAACAGTTCTTTACTAAATCCTCCAAGTAGATGCTGAAGATAATGAGATGTATAAAGACAGTAATTGAATACTCTTTCAAGTTTAAGTATAAAATATAGGGGTACAATTTCAAATTTCCAAGGATGTGGTGGTGAGGGGGTGAAAAAGTATATTTCAGTAGTTTTAAACTTCCGTACCTGGTTAACATGTTTCGGCCTGTTATTGACCTTCTTCAGAAGTGGTTGTTGCTGGTCTTGGCCCCTTTTGTTTTATTTTCTGTGGGGGGTGTGTTTGTGTAGTGTAATATGGAGTCAAAGAGTGTGTGTTCTGAAACTGAGTTTGTGTGTTGAGAATTTCATTTGGATGTGTTTTTGTGTGTTTAGTTTCTGACTTTTTGGTTGGATGTGTAGAATTTGCATGTCTGTGTTGATGTCTCTGTAGGTGTAGTTAGCATTTGTGATGTGTTCTGCATATGTGGAAGTGTTTTGCAATTTTGTTGTGGCTGTGATGTGTTCTTTGTAACGTGTTTGAAATAATCTGCCTGTCTGTCCTATGTAGAAGTTTTTGCAAGTGTTACATTTGAGTTTGTATACGCCTGTGTGGTTGTATTTGTTTTTTTTGTGTTGTTTGTGTGTTGAGATGTTTTTGTAGAGTATTATTTGTTCTGTATGCGATCTTGTAATTTAATTTCTTGAATGAGGTTGCAATCTTGTGTGTTTTGGGGTTGTATCCGTTTTCTTTTACTATGCATTTTACTATGTTTACCTCTTCTTTGTAATCATGTTGGTTTATTGGTATGTTGAGTAGTCTGTGTACCATTGTTCGGAATACAGCTTATTTGTGTTGTGTTGGGTGGTTGCATGTGTTGTGTTTGTGTGTTGTTGTTGTGGGTTTTCTGTTAAATTTTACTGTACCTGGTTAACATGTTTCGGCCTGTTATTTGCCTTCTTCAGAACTGGTTTTTGCTGGTTTTGGCGCCTTTTGTTTTATTTCCTGTGGTGGTGTGTTTGTGTGATGTTTAAACTTCCCTTTAAATATCAAAATTGACGTGTTTTATTGTTTAAATTAAATTCTATTGAAATAAATATTTAGATGGGGAAGTTTTGAAATGAAAGCCCTGGAGACTTCACTTAGATTTTCAGGTGTCTTTTATTCCATATCGTGTTCGTAGCGCTATCGGTAGGTTTGAAATATATCAAGTTGAAATCGCATGCAACTGGAGTGCATTTAAGATTAATTCGTCCCGGTTTTGAACTCTGGGCCACTGAAATCAGCTGCCACAATATATAAAACGTTTGTTGTATCGTAAATAAAACCAACAATGTTCATTAAATTTTTAATGGTCGCGAATGGAGTGAGTCAGACATTGTGCGAGTGGAGTTTAGTTCTCTTTATTGTCGTGAGAGGGTTATTAACATGTTTATGACTGCGCGATGGCATATAATGACGCTGAAAGCCTCCAGCAGATGTGATTTGCTGATTAGAATTATCATCGTGAGACAGAGATGTGGCAATAACGTTTATTACCCGACTTCTTTCCGCTTTGAGCTGTTATCGTCCACATCTCTATTTCTGTATAATGTGCAACTTATCCAACTCTATTGTAAGAACTTCCCGATTCCTAAATTAGGCAAGCTATAAGCAAAGCGCTCCGTTAATTGAACAACTGAGCGTTTGTCCACGATGAAGACTAGTGATGTGTGAAGAGATATTTTGCCATGTATTTCCGTGAATTAGCAAGACTATTCGATATGATAGCCTACATTGAGTTTTCGATCTCTTAAAGTCATTCTTAGTCGATTGTGTAGCAAACGAATAGAAAAGGAATAGAATAAAGGAACAAAGAACCAAACCGACAGGAAGTCAAACTAACAAAGAGACAAATCAATGAAGAGCAAGCCCAACAAAGAGACAAAACGATAAAGAGTTAAATCAACAAAGAAACAAGCCAAACAACTAAGATACAAACCGATAAAAAGCCAAACCGACAAAAGAGCCAGACTAACAAAGATATAAACCAACGGCAAGAAAAACAGACAAAGAGGCAGATCAATGAAAAACTAGATCAACAAAGAGACAAACCGATAAAAAGACAATTCGACGGCAAGACAAACCGTTAAAGAGCCAGATGAATGTAGAGCTTGATCAACAAAGAGCCAAACTAACAAAGAAACAAATGGACAGAAAAATAAACCTACAAAGGAATAAATCGACAAAAAGCCAAGAAGACAGAGAAGCAAACCAAGAAAGAAACAAACCAAAAAGAGACAAACCAACAATTAAACAAACTAGCAAAGAAACAAGCCACAAAAAGAGAGATCAACAAAAAGACAAACCAACAGAGAGATAAACCAACAAAGAACCAATGCAACAAAGAGATAAATCAACAAAGAGACATAGCCTACTAGCAAAGAGACAAGCCACAAAAAGAGAGACCAACAACAAGACAAACCAACAGAGAGATAAACCAACAAAGAACAAATGCAACAAAGAGCCAATCCAACAAAGAGACAAACCAACAAAGAGACATATTAGCAAAGAGACAAGCCATAAAAAGAGAGACCAACAAAAAGACAAACCAACAGAGAACAAATGCAATAAAGAGCCAAACCAACAAAGAGACATGCTAGCAAAGAGACAAGCCACAAAAAGAGAGATCAACAAAAATACAAACCAATAGAGAGAGATAAACCAAAAAAGAACCAATGCAACAAAGATCAATCCAACAAAGGGACAAATCAACAAAGAGACTTAGCCTACTAGCAAAGAGACAAGCCACAAAAAGAGAGACCAACAACAAGACAAACCAACAGAGAGATAAACCAACAAAGAACAAATGCAACAAAGAGCCAATCCAACAAAGAGACAAACCAACAAAGAGACATATTAGCAAAGAGACAAGCCATAAAAAGAGAGACCAACAAAAAGACAAACCAACAGAGAACAAATGCAATAAAGAGCCAAACCAACAAAGAGACATGCTAGCAAAGAGACAAGCCACAAAAAGAGAGATCAACAAAAATACAAACCAATAGAGAGAGATAAACCAAAAAAGAACCAATGCAACAAAGATCAATCCAACAAAGGGACAAATCAACAAAGAGACTTAGCCTACTAGCAAAGAGACAAGCCACAAAAAGAGAGACCAACAACAAGACAAACCAACAGAGAGATAAACCAACAAAGAACAAATGCAACAAAGAGCCAATCCAACAAAGAGACAAACCAACAAAGAGACATATTAGCAAAGAGACAAGCCATAAAAAGAGAGACCAACAAAAATACAAACCAACAGAGAACAAATGCAACAAAGAGCCAATCCAACAAAGAGACAAACCAACAAAGAGACATGCTGGCAAAGAGACAAGCCACAAAAAGAGAGATCAACAAAAATACAAACCAACAGAGAGATAAACCAAAAAAAGAACCAATGCAACAAAGAGCCAATCCAACAAAGAGACAAACCAACAAAGAGACATGCTGGCAAAGAGACAAGCCACAAAAAGAGATCAACAAAAATACAAACCAACAGAGAGATAAACCAAAAAAGAACCAATGCAACAAAGAGCCAATCTAACAAAGAGACAAACCAACAAAGAGACATGCTAGCAAAGAGACAAGCCACAAAAAGAGAGATCAACAAAAATATAAATCAACAGAGGGATAAACCAAAAAAAGAACCAATGCAACAAAGAGCCAATCCAACAAGATGACAAACCAACAAGTAGACATACCAACATATAGATATATATTTTTGGGCAGGAGACGTGTGAGATTCTGTAACAACGGATTTAATAAGCTTGTACAACATCCACAGAATCCGAATGCTTGAGATGTTTGAAAATTTGTGCCTTGAAATGTATACCTGCAACACAGCCTGATGAGCTGTGTGTAAAATTATTGGGTATCGCTCTTACTTTGATATGTTTATATTAAGTTTTAAAACATTTTTGTGTATGGAATCACCTCGCAGAGTCTGTGGGATAATTTTGGGTACACACTGTATGATTGCAATATACACGTACAGAAAGTATTTACGAAGTTTCCATACTAACACTAACTGTATTTATTAAAAAAAAACGTTTTCAAGTAAATTTTACGGAAATTCATAATACAAAAATTATTTCAAATTGTATGAATAGATAATATATGATTCAGTTTATCACAGTTCACACACTGTACTTCAGCAAACAAATATTTATACGAGAAGGGTTATATAGTAACGTTTCGAAGTCGGGTCTCAGGCGTGGAAAACCAACATTGTAGCTATTCGATGAGGCCGTGCTTTGAGTATGTATTCACAAATAGCTATCAGTGTTCTCAACGTACGCGATCAAAACCATGCGGCAACGCTATTTCGCAATAAAGCGTGGAAAGCATAAAACAGAGCGCAACAAACAGGCTTTGTACAATGCACTGCATCCATTGCTGCATATTTGAAAACAAACATGTACATATTTCACAGTTTTATTTCTATTTTAGTACATATATTTTTAGTTCCATGTTTCTTTTACCTTTATTTATGAGCGTGGTGTTACAGTAGATAAGCAAAAAAAGTTAAAATGAAGCATTTTGTAATATGTGACTAGTAATAAATCTAGACTTGCTGAGCAAATCTGTTAACATTTTATTTCGTCTTTCACTTACACAATAATATTTCTAACATGCAGAATTCTGTCTAAATGATCTTTTCCCCGTTTTTATTTAATAATTCCTACGTCATATGTTTTGATATATGACTCGAAATAAATATTGGTATTTTATATTAAGTTATATTGGCAATTAATTATTTTTACACTTTAATTTTACTAACGGCAGGAAAAGAATTGCGAGGATGATAGAAAAAATTAGTTCAAGATTTGTACAGAAATACAAGTCTCCAAAGTCCATAGTAAATAAGAAAAGAAAAATAGGGGAGACTGTTGTATAGTTCGTCCAACTTCTTCGTGTGCAGTTCTGTGGCTTCTTTGAACGCCCAACTGCACTCGAGAAAATTGAACCTTTAGCATAATGTACCTTTGAACATTTTTTCCTTTTTAATTTTTGCGACTATCTAGAAGACTCAAATTGAAGTAGATTGAAGACAAAGTCGCTAAGTAGGTCTGGACGTAGTTTCGGTTTGATTTATTGCAAAGTGTGAGTTCTGTGGACAAAATAATTTTTTTTTGTACCAAACGTAAACATTTAGTTAATTGATATATGTTTTCTAACACAAAACAGATTGTATTTGTTACTGTCTATCAAATACAGTGCGTTCCACATCATCTGGTGAGTAATAACATATTTTAATTTCCATGATTTATTCGAATATCTAGTTTTGGGAGCCACATTTGTTTAAACGTGCACCCTCTTGTCCCTTTGAACAGAAAACATCTCGTACCATGGAACATGTTCCAAGGTACACAATACTTTTGGTTTTTGTCTTTCTTCTACATGTCACGAAGTAAGTTTGGAGTTAAGAGGCCCCCAATTGATCCGGATACCTTGAGGAAAGCTGTTGAAGCAGTTATTGCTCCTCCAGGATATAAAATCTCTAGTTTATGATTGCAAATACATTTTAAATATGATTGTCAGTTCTTACAACTATATTCCCACCTATATTCCACGTGTTCCAACTTACGAGAGGCTATGTTCCAAGGTACATGAACCTGTTGTACCATAGAAGCACATTACATAGCCCTTCATTTTATTTTTTCCATCCTTAATAGATGTGTAGAACAGGAAAATACATACAGGAAGTTGTAAAGAAATCTTCAATAATTATTTCAAGCATTTTTCATTTAAAATTTCTTTTTCCAATTAAAAAAAAAAAAATAAAATGTGAAAAGTGTTTAAAGGTACAACGGTCTTCCCTACTGTATCGCTGTTGTCCTTAAGTCAGTGTGTCCATCTGAGTGCAAATTTCCGCCCATATATTTTACTCGTACTGGATATTTACGAATAAATTTAAAATGAACTTGCATTTACAGAATGAGTCAAAAGTCGCTTAACATTGCCTATGAAAGATAGCTAAAACTGGTCACATTAGAAACAGAGATGGAATTCAAAAATACAATCTGGTCTGTTTGGGAAGACATAAAATAAAATCACTATAAAATTTATAATGGGGGGTGCTGTAGAATTCATTTCAATTGCAACGTGATACTGAAGCACGAAAGTTTTGTATCATCATTGTTACCGCATATGAAACAAAAGAAGTTACTCAGCAACGACCGAATAAACAAAATGCTGTTTATTGCACAATAACGAGCGAAATGTGTCTTCCATATCAGTGGGCGAGTGAATACCCATAATGCAATCATATGGAGACATGAAAATCCGCATGTATCATATGAACTGGAAAGGGCTAGTCCTAAAGTGAATATCTGGTGCGCTGCAAGTCGCTATGATCTGTTTGAGCCGTTTATCTTCGCAGAAGAAACAGTTCGATCAGGACCATACCTCGACTTGTTGAAAAACTTTTTCGAACAATTTCAACATGAAAACAGCAAGGATATCGTATTCCAACAGACATCCGTGATTATCTGGATGAACATTTGGTAACAACTGGTGTGGTCGAGAAGAGCCAATTGTGTGGCCTCCAAATTCCCCAGATCTGAAACCACCCAATTTCTTTCTCTTGGGTTTCGTGAGACACCCGGTATAGCAATTCCACTTAGCTGTCTCACGAACATTGCAGTTCTCTTCCGTGGTTTTCCATTTAAGTCTTACTAAAAAAGAGTATATTCTGTCACTCTACTTCAAATTATTGGTGCATAATTCTTTTAGAAGTAACAAGTATCTTATGAACTGGAACGGGCTAGTCCTAAAGTTAATATCTGGTAAGCTGTAAGTCGCTATAATCTGTTTAAGCCGTTTACCTTCGCAGAGGAAACAGTTCGATCAGGACCATACCTCGACATGTTGAAAAAATTTTTAGAACCACAATGCAACAGGAAAACAACATGGATATCGTGTTCCAACAGCATGTTGCACCTCCTCATTGGACAACAGACGTCCGTGATTATCTGGATGAACATTTGGTAACAAAAGGTATGGTCGAAGAGAGCAAATTATGCGGCCTCCAAATTCCCCAGATCTAAAACCACTGGGGAGTTTCGTGAGACACCCGGTATAGCAATTCCACTTAGCTGTCTCACGAACATTGCAGTTCTCTTCCGTGGTTTTCCATTTAAGTCTTACTAAAAAAGAGTATATTCTGTCACTCTACTTCAAATTATTGGTGCATAATTCTTTCAGAAGTAACAAGTTGACTAATACCGCTGTTGCACTGAGGAGGTAATGTATAAGAGGGTGAGAGGGAAGGGGGTGGGAGGCTTTCACAAAGCATAAAGTTAAATTGCTGGTAGATACGTGGCTGCAGATTACACAACGTTAACCGTATAATATGTGAGGGTAGTTACAGAAATCTGGACTGCGATTGGTCAAAAGATCGTCAACGGGAGATGACGCTATTGCACCGCCTGAATGTTCCTAGCTACCCCCTCTTGCCCCTCGGCCCATTGCACTGGAGGGAGGATTCCTACTGCCCTCATCGCTCCTGTGTATTTTGTCCCCGCCAACAAATTTTTATCCTGTTCCCAACACATTTAACGGCGCCAAATGCTCCGACCATTATGAATGGAAGGCAGGGAGCGCGATGGAGTAGGGTTCTTAATCTGTGGTTCGCAATCCGCTAGTTTACTGCTCTTGGAAAATAAGAACGGCCCCATTGTATTTGGATGTGTCGTTGCAGTGTTTTCAAATTTTGGACTTTGTTTCACACACTGTTTTTATTTTCTCATTATATGGAACATATGACGAAGTACTGTGACGGCCACCGGCGTAGCTCAGTCGGCTAAGACACTAGACTGCCGATCCAGGGTTGCGCTCGGCCTGGGTTCGATTCCCGCTTGGGTTGATTACCTGGTTGGGTTTTCCCGAGGCTTTCCCCACTCGTAAGGCGAATGTCAGGTAATCTATAGCGAATCCTTGGCCTCGCCTCGCCAAATACCATATCACTATCACTAATCTCATCGATGCTAAGTAACTGAGTACTTGATAAAGCGTCGTTAAGTAACCAACTAAAATAATAAAATAGATAGTACTGTGATGCTACAAAAATCAATTACAAGATTTTCAAGGTAGCTATCACACATCTTCAGCATCTATAATAGCCTATCGTAAAAATTGTTTTTAGCGTATTGCATACTTGTCTATGTAAGTAACTATGTAAAGCAATTTCTTTTGAGCTATGTCGATGTTTCCAGTCAATTTATTCCGAAGTAATGCATGTGGAAAAGGGCTGTGTGTTCACAAAAGTGTAACCGAAAAAGAAGAAAAAAGTCACGGCGATTCATAGAATCCCTATAATTGCGTAAAAGATTATGTTCTCAGTTGGCTGATATTTTGATATGTTTCACAACTTGATTCTTATTTATAAGAATTGTGGAAATGATTGAGAGTGTAGTATATTTAATACAATTTGTGTGTTTTATTATTAATGATTTTTCCTATACTTCTGGAGTACTAGTCATGGCAACTTTGTTTACTGAAAGAATAACAATAGAAAGGAAATTATTTCTTACAAATTTAAACTTATATAAATAAAAACCGAACTCTAGAGCAGTGATCGGGAAAGATGACGTCATATAAAATACAATCGGCAATACACAGCAAAGGGGAAGGTAGTGGGAGGGAGATATAAGAGGAGAAGGAGGGGAACACATTTACTATTGGCCTATTTCACTTGAGCACTGCGTAACTTGAACCGAACAAGTGATGGCTAAGTGGAGGGGGATCATGCCTTACTCCTCCACCCTGTTTGTATATTAAGGAGTTGACTCGGGAGTCAAGAAATGCCGATTACTGCTCTAGAGCAAAATTGTTTGAAGCAAACAGTCGAAACTCAAATTTAAGATCAAATTATTGCGTTAATATTTTACTCTCTAATGGCGGGTACTTGACTGTTCGTTATTCATCTATATGAAGCCAGTTACGTAGGCCAATTTATCGACAGAATTATTGCCCAGACTGTACCATACGTACGATACTTCTATTAGATGAGCTGATGATGGAAAAATTTAAATTAACTTATGGTATATTTAACGACGCTCGCAACTGCCGAGGTTATATCAGCGTCGCCGGAGTACCGGAATTTTGTCCAGCAGGAGTTCTTTTACATGCCACTAAATCTACTGACATAAGCCTGACGCATTTAGGCACACGTAAATGCCATCGACCTGAAACCGGGATCGAACCAGCAACCTCGAGCACAGAAGGCCAGCACTATACCAACTGAGCTATCCAGGCCGACTCTGATGATGGTGATTTATTCGGATGCCACAGGGGAACCAGAACTCACAGAGAAAACCCCTGTGTTACCTGTAACACCGGGGATCGAACTTGGCTCCACGGGGTCCTCTTGGGAATACTAAATGGATCTGTTGTGTAGAGGACAGTAACCTATCCCAAGCCCTTCTTGGGAATACTGGATGGACCCCCTGTTCACAGATACATTGGATCACATATATAGGATTTGTTTGGTGTTGACTGAAAATGTGTTAATATTTTATTTTTAAAGTTATCTTTAGGCATGTTCGGTTTGACCGAAAGCCCATATTTAAAATGTAATTTTGTATGGGGTTTATCCAAGTTTGACTCAAAATCAATGCACATATCGATAGAATTCCGTAAAATTATAAAATAACTATCACATATTTATTTTCTTCAAATTATGCACTTGTCTGGTTCTCGACGCAAGCTCCACACTTATATTACATTCTCCTTAAGTGATTTTGAGCAATTTTGTGTCTCTTTTGAAGAGAAACAAGGATATAAACTCAAGTGCCTGCTTCTAATATTTATTTGCCTTTTCCGCAGAGATTTTTTCTGCTAAGTTTTCACCAGAGTAAAAAAGTATATTTGAATCGCCCCACGCAGAAAGGTCTTCAGTCCATTGGACCTAGTTTTGAGAAAACTAAAAAAAAAAAAAAAAACACTCTGTGCACTATATTATGAGTTCGAAGCTTATGAAAAAAATCACGGTTATTTATTGACCTAGCAAGAATGCTCTTACAGAGCTGCAACGACTTTGAAGTTTTTTAAATGACCAAAAAAAATTGTTTTGTGTGCTGGACTGAAGTTCTTTCTGCATGGAGCAAAATACATCTTTACATTTTTTGTATTTTCTTGAAAAAATGAACATCATTAATTATTTCATTGGGGTAATGGTTACAGTTTGGGGTTGTGAAAGAGTAATGAGCATAAAATAAACTAAAACAATTGGTTCTGAAACAATATTTATGTAAGCAAATGTCAGAAATTAAAAAAACATTACAATACACTATCTATTTCTTTGGTAATGTTGCTCTTCTTGGTCAACAACTTCACTTGTGGACCAGAGTGTAATTTCTTGGTAGAATTCCTGATTTACTGCGATATTTTATTTTAATTTAATTTAATTTTATTTTAAATCCACCACCAAAAGAAGCAGGCTTCCAATTACAGGTTGCTTATATGGATACATATACAAAATACATAATAAGAAAAAACAAAAGAAACAACACAAGCGAAAGAAAGAAAATACAAACCCGTAATATATGCTATAATATAATATTGCAGTTAATAATAGTGCCAAATTTCAATATAATAATGTAATATACCGAAGTACATAACATATTTCCGTACAGAAATTCTGCTTTTTCATATGATGGATTGGTGGAGCGGTGTGTGTTGGACATTGTGCCACTATCACACATCTGTGACACAGTGCATGAGGGTTGGAGACTAAGAGGTGGAGATTAAACTGAGAGGATTCAATTCGGTAGCAGAATTGGAATCCGATGTGGCTTAGTGGATAGAGCGTCAGCACATAGAGCTGAAAACCTGGGTTCGAATCCCGGTGTTGGAGAGAATTTTTCTCCGCTCCACCGATCGTTCAGTATAGAATTCCTGATGCTCATTGGTACATAAGGGAGTAATCTACTAGTAATGTCATTTATTTTTGTCGCTTTCACTGGAATTTTTGCCTTTGGATATGCACGGTTTGGTGGAAAAGACGGAATGTGTGTTTCACGATACCATCAATAAACTGGGATGTGATTATACAGCCACGTAACTGGCTGTTGTATGAAAACTTCATTGTGTCTGATATCAAAATGTACTTCTTATCTCGTGATACCGACTTCGGTGCAGTTTCTTTTATACAACATTGGCCACCAGTTCTTAATATCCAAAATGTCCTCAATTTGGACTTTACATACCTCGTACTTCGCAGATGCATTACTTTGTATGATCAGTTCAGTTATTTCATGCACAGAGTACAGTCGATCATATCTTCTAAGGGAATGTTTGATTGTAGCAAAGTCTCTGTCGCAGGACAGAAAAGAATGACCTCTTACAGGAAAGAATTGCTCGATTCTTTCAAATCGACTGGCGTCTGTTAAAAATATGAGCAATCTTGCTAAGGTATGGTTTCTATTCCGCCCTGCACAGTTGTCGGAAAACAAATGTAGCACTGTAATTTCAGAAGGAATGCCTTGCAGGTAATTATCCAGAAAAGAACACATCTTATTACATATATTTTTGGCAATACCCTCATGATAAATGAGTATTATAGCTTTATTTTTCCTAATGTCATGAATGCAAAATATATTAACATTCAGCTGCCGTAAGTAAAAAGTTTCCTGGACAGGAATAACCGGTAAATAAATATTTTTCATAAAATCTTTTTCAAGACATAATACATGGGGTTGAACTTCAAGTTTGTTGTAGAATTCCCTAGCCTTTCGTTTGTGCACCAATTT